>JAECUM010009050.1:0-46531 GCA_016617855.1 Megalonaias nervosa
TTTTGTTCAGTTTATGCAGACGCTAGCATACAAGTTTTATTTCTCGACTAATCAGATGTCTTGGTTTAATCTTTCTTATCGATAACGAGACATTTGTGCCGATGCGCTCCGAACGAACTCTTCACGAGCTCAGTAAATACTATTTCTTCTAGTGAGCACTCTCCTTCTTCATTGTGAAGAAGAAAAATTGTTCTAACTTTCAATAAACCCAGATTTACCTTGACGACAGGTTGAAGTTGGCTGTAATAGTATTCTATTTTATTTTCTATCTTTCTATTTTAGTTAACATTTTTTTGCTAATATGGGTACCATAACAAAGATCAACTTCTATAATCTATTCACCGCTCCGGTGGCCTAGTGGAAGAGCGTCCGCCTCGGATGTTGGAGGTCGCGGGTTCGAACCCCGGCCGAGTCATGCCAAAGACTTTCAAAAAATGGTACTAACAGCTGCCTCGCTTGGCGCTCAGTATTAAGAGGTTAGTGTTGGGACTGGTTGGCCTGGTGTCAGGATAGTGTGACTGGGTGAGACATCATGCTACATGTCTGCGGCATGATGCCCCAGTGCTAAACATCACTATAAACTGTCACACTGCAGATATCGTAGCGATATGACTGAAAAATTGTTAAAGCTACGTTAAAAATCTAAATCACACACACACACACACACACACACACACAAACACACACACACACTAATCTATTCTGATATATCTATTTTAAAACATGCTGATGAAAAATATCTACAAAGATAATATCAGCGAAATGATCTATGCCTTTGCTATTTTCAACGTAAATTAAATTTTTCAAATATGAAGTATCAAGATATGTAAATGAAAAGAAAAACTGTTTAGATACAATTAGTAGCAGTGCATTGTTTTCGATGTACTAAGAGTATATAAATTAAAATTTATTTATCTATCCTTCATTCAAAATTTGCAAAGTTCCTAACACAAACGATAGAGTATAATTTTCTTTACCAATTAGAAATTCATCTTTTACATCTCGTTTCTTCCAAACTTTTGCTTAAATTGCCTAATACATTACAGCAATACGCGCACATCCCTTACCAATAAAAGGATTTGTATGTCTTGTTATAATTTTGAAGTATGGGAGTAGTGTCATTTGTAAAATACATACACAGGCACATTTGACTCAGATAGTACAGTCAATTGAATATTGGAGCCTTTCTGCCCACGGGTCCAGTATCAATTGGGTCTTACAAATAGAAATAAATTTGCCTCAATACATTGACTTTACTTCAATTTGGAATTTAGTAATTTTTAGTTGTTATGTGGCAATGGAAAGAAGCCATTTTGTGCAGTAAAACGTTACCATCAATGTCACTGCGATACCATAAAAGAAGTGGATGACGAGTATAATAATTTGCATAGCCAAGTACAAATTAAATTTTGTTTTCCTTTTAAATGTTTGTTCGATGATAAATAAATATTAAAGTATAACATGAAAACAAATGCTTATTATGTTTACGAGAAGAACGTTTGACTCTATCAAAAGCTAAAGCTCTTACAATTGAACTTAAAAATATGTATCACCTGATTATTTAACACGTACTAATGTAATTATCTCTTGCTAGCAAAGCTGAATGGGCCCCGGGTGGTCGAGGGTATAAGGTCGCATTTACAGATCGCTGACATTTCACATCAATCAGCGTGAGTTCGAATCTCAGGTTCGGCAAAAGTGAGTATTCGAGAAAGCTTGACAGTTGCTTCCCGTGGCTCGGTGGTTCTTCCTATTGTCTTCCTGCACCAAATGGCCGCCATATAAAGTATATCATGTGCTGGAAAATGGTTTTTAAGCCCCACAAAACAAAACCCAGATCAAACTTGGAAAGTGGACAGAAGAAATCACTGAATGATGCGCTTAGTAAGATATTCTCCGATGGCTGTGGTGGTAAAGGCACTTTAATTTAGATGCTTTAAATAAATTACGACACACATCTTATGCAATTTTTCTGATCGTTCCCGTTACCTGGCGACCATAGGCAGACTTTGCTTGCAAACAATATTCCTTGTTTCAATATCTCATACGCGAGGAAGACCGCTGTGAATTTTAGGCATTCTCCGGCTCTAACATATGTTATCAGCAGTGATCAACACTTTTACCTCAGAATTGTGAACAAGGTGCCTTACAACATTTCAAAGCTGCTTACTTTCTCTACAAAAAGACATCACTTATTCAAACGCCAGTTCTTTCCATCTCTCTTATTACTTGATACATACGACCTGATACATGCGGTGCTCGGTTACATAATAATTTGATATCGCTTTTGCGTCTCTAAGCAGAGATTCTTTAGCGAATATCAGTCTCCTCTAGATCTGAATATGGCTAATGATTCTTCAGTATTGTATTATAATACATTGCTCACATTGCCAAATATTGCCACAGTTGAAATATTTCACTGATATGTGGAAGCTATTAAACAATATGAATGTCTTTGTGCAAAGGAATGTGTTCGAATTTATGAACGCTAGAAGACACCGTTTATATGCTTCTGCTTCAGCTGTAACAAAGGAATCTTCAAAGTGCTACACTGAATAAAGCACAGACAGTTTTCTTTGGTATTGAAGAAAAAGAATTGGGTAATTCGCATGACCTATACTTCAATTGTGTTCATTACGCCCTCCCATACCAATAATATCCTCAGCCCTGCTTCCGAGGGTTGAATTACCTTCAAGGAATGTCGTATAAACTCTTCATCGATCGATCGATCGATCGATAGATCGAAGTGTCATTATGATAAAGGCAAGGAGCTTAAGGTTCTTTTATTTTTACTCTAAGTTGAAGGCAGACTTTACAGCCCGTATCAATTTTAGTTTGCTTAATCTTTTTTTTTTATACGTTCATCACATTTCCTACAGTTTAAATAAACTATGCTTATATGTATTCTAGAACCCCATCGTTTCACGTTGGCTGCATATCAAATAACCAACTCAATTTGCAGGCTTTCTTGAAGTGAACGATTACCGTGAGAATTAAATCCAGTCCTTAACAAATGGCGTAATATCCATGCTTGCGAGGAAATTGGATGAAAATTACCTTCAAATGGTTAATAATGAAACATGATTGCACTTGAAACCTTTCTAAATATTTCAATATGTCCAAGGGCTTCCGCGTGGTGGTAGGGTAATTGTATAATCATAATCATGCAGGTTATGAAAATAACTAAACAGATCTTATTTTATCCATGGCGGTACAGAAACGATGGCAACTGTATTTTTAAATTTTAACGCGTGTCAGGCGAACTGAAATAATCTATAAACGATGAATAATATGGTTGTCACAATTGTTTCATACATTTTCATCCATTGTTGTAGCTAGATATTTCAAAGGTTGTTCGTCCTCTGAAGCCCTGATTTAATCTCTCCTGATTATCTACTGTTACGTATATGTAATTAAATTCTTTGTGTGTGAGTTTTAAAATTCTTTTTTTATTTTATTTTTGTTTCATTACATTTTATTGTAATGATTATTATCACGGGATTTCGATATTTTCTTTCAGTAATTCTATTTATCTAAAACGTAAAATATGTTACATTAGCGTCATTTTTAGTTCACCCTGGTGCGCGGTGGTATAAACACTACGCGAAAACGATTGGCTATTGCCAAGGTCATTTCAGCCTAGTCTGAATAAACAATGCTTTACTTTTAAATTTATTTCAGAGAGAGAGTGGTTCTTAGATAGTGCTACGTGACAAATTTCATTTTTCCTATTGCGTTGTTCAAGTGTTAAGAAACCACGTGACCTATCCCGCGAGAACGGGATGATATTTTAGTAGGATTTAATACCCTTTCTGGGAGCTTTTCAGTTAGTTGCATTTTTGAAACCTTGAGGGCTGGAGAGGTTTCAATTGTTGAAACCAGATTGCTTTTGACGTTCATTTGTTTTTGGAATTTAATAATTTATTCTCTAGAAAACCAAACGAGTGTATTTTTTTTTTTTTAAACTCTGGGAGAAAGAAATTCAGTGGAAATTTGTTCTGGAATTATTCGGAAACATAAACTGTGATTCAATTGAGGAATTGTTGCCGTTTTGTACAACGACCACATCTGACGTCATCGCCTTCCATATTGGAACGTCGTCGAGATTCGAACCTGGATTCTAATAGAACTATTTAGTGATAGGACTTGTATTTTTCATTCTTAGGATTCAATTTTGGATAATATTCACAAACCGTAAGTCCTATTTCCATTTTTTACATTGTTTTCTAGGGAAATAAATTATTTTTCTTAAAATATACAAAGATTGTTGACTTCACTTTTTTCTCTTGTTATTATTGTACGAGCCTATACGTAACACTACCCATCCCATAACCCCGCCAATCCCATTATACTGTGTCGCATTTAAGACTCAAATGAGATCCCGAAGAATACAAATGTTTATTTCCAAACTATAAATGCAAACTCCCTTCAGTATCAAAATATTTTGTATTGAAGGATATATTTCTGCTTACGTGTTAGTATAGAGTAAGGAAACGTTAATTATTTTTGTGTTCTTTCAGAATTTCATTCAGGAATTTAATCCACCCTGAATGGAGCATTAATAGAACCCATTCTAACACCACGGGCTGTGTCTGGAATATAGAACTGAAAATTAGAGTTCCATTTAGCCTTAATGTCAAAAACACTGTCATCAAAATAGGAATGAAAATTGAAACCAGCTAGATAAGTACATTTGAATTAGACTGACAATCAATATGTAATCTAGCTCAGTTTCAATACGTTTCTTAGAGTCGTTTTGCAGCAGTAACGTTTTACGTTTATTTCGCGAAGGAAATTGTCTGTGAGAATGTTTCTTTAGGACAAGCATCAGCTTCTCTAGTATGTCTTATCCTGATAGAAGATATAATAAATGCAGTGTAAGGTGACCTTTAAGAAGACGTATTTCAGTATGAGATACATTGAACTACCTTAATCTACGTATTCAATCAAAACTCCAGTTGTTGCTTCCTCGTTGCAAAAGCCTGTTAATGAAATAAAATAAATTTAATGACATTTATTCTTTATTTCTGTCAAAACTGAACATAATCTCCATTACAATAATTTCTACAAATTAAATTTATGTCATTTACAAGTTATTATTTTAGGCCTACATCTACACTAAACAGGATTTGTTCATACGCTAAGGTATAAATTTGAATTCCCACACTGGCCAAAAAAACTTATCTACTTCTACCTTATATGATCTCCTTTTGTATCAGTTGCTTGGAAAAAAAATTGCAACCAATATTAATCAAGCCAAAATGATGAAATATTTGTATATTTGAAGGTGGTAACTATACGATTTCTTGTAATATAGCACAAAATACCAGTACAAGATCTCTGAATTAGATGGTTATACGAGTGTGAATACGTAAGCACTGAAGATAAACTCAATCGATTTCTTCAGTTCAATTGAGAACAAAATAACGAGTATTTGGTTCCTAGTATAAAATGTTTTACTTCAAAGGTTGTTAAATTGATTAATGCCAATCAAATTTGAGATTGTTACCTATTTTAAAACCATAAGATGCAAAATAATAACAATCAAATTTCTTTCATACAATTCATTAATGACATATATTTTTCAGGAATAGTGAACAGTTAAAAAGAAAAACTTTTTAAGGCAGGTTTTTATTTAAATAAAGAGAAAACAAGAAATACCAAATCAAGAACAGAAACTGGTTGATGTGGTTATTTGATTTACTAATTAAATTGCCCTATCAAGTTTTTTATCTCCAAAACCAGCAAGCACTACAGCTGCTGAAATGCTGTTATGCTATCATTAGAGGCAAACATCTAAAGTGTTTTGCTTTCGTCTACAAAACCTTATCCATGAATGTATTATGCGAAAAACAAACATTTGAGGAAATTATCTTCAGCGCTGTTTAATTTTACTAAAGACAATAACGAGGTTCTTTAGTTAACTCGAAATATAATGCGGTTCTTGATCTAATTCCCTCAACCAAAATACAAATTAAAATATTACTAAGTAGCAAGTCTGGTTTCACCTAAAAGTCAATACCATCTACACTGCTTCGGATCCCCATAAAAATCAATAGCACGTCTACTGTTTAAAATTATTACAAACACTAACGATATAAAAACTTTCGATTCAAGTCGATGATATTTAACCAGCTTTCGAAGACAGGTAACAATCAGGAAATTTATGAAAACAAATGTATAACTTTTGTTTTAATTACGAATCGATGAAGAAAATGTCTAAAAGAAACCTTTAATTCATCACTGTTGGTTTGTTTGAAACCTTGATACTAATAAATATTTGGCAAGTATGAACTCCTTGGTCTGCAAAATACTATAAATTATGTTGGCAGACCAGACAATATGGCACAGTCAACTTGAGACTCATGACGACAATTATATTGAAACAATCGTTCAACAAAGGACGTCAAGAGCATCATTATGTGCTATCTGTTTACTGCAGCCGATATTTGCAATTTGTTTCTTCCGATGCATCATTTTCAATGCCTTTTCCTATTTCCGAAAGGTATTTATTATCTAATATATGGGAATACGTAACTTAACTATTGAAGCTCACTTGACTTGGTGTTAACTCCGTACCTGGAGCCACTATGTAAGTTTATGGTAACTGGCAATCAATAACTGGTGCAACATACTGAGAGACAATAATTGTGCGATTGCAGTAAAATTTTAGTGACACTTTGGTGGTTATCTTTGATGATTTCTATTTGATTCATGTTTCTCCCTATCATCAGAACTTTGAAGTATATTTATTTGTGTCTGCTTTTGGGCTACCTCATCTGTAACAAAAAAAATATTCCATTACTAAATCTTCCTTCGTAGCCCTATACCGTGGACAATTTATATTTCCCTTGCACATCTTACCATCATTCGTTTTACATCACTTTATGTTCTTTTTGTTGACCTAATTGCTTTATCGTATATGCAATTGCATAGTCACACAAGTACCAGTAAACACGCTTGAACTGAAGGAAAAATACGGAGAAAACTATAACAATATCGATTTCTCAACGTGTAAAGTGAAACCCAAATTCGGCATCGTAGGCAAAGACAGAGCCAGATTGTCTAGAGAAGTGTTTCCAAGATATAAAGAAATGTCACGAACTGATCTTGTTGCTTGGATATTCCAAGGTCATTTTTTCTATTCTTGCATAAATAGCGCGTCAATGAGTGAAACCATTAGTTGCTTGGAATCGGAGATCTCTTCCTTTGAAAGAAGTTTGTTCATAAAACTAGGAAAGAGTCGACACGTAAATGTGTACATTTCTGACATTTTCTCGATTATTTAGCTTGGAAACTGGTGTAATTATCAAATGAAGAATTCATTTTATTTTAAAAGAAAGAATAGAAAGAAAATAACTGGCAGTAAAGCAGCAAGTCATCATACTATTTCATTTATTAATTGAGCACCTTAGAGACTACTATTCTCATACGTTGTGTTTTTCTTAATCTTCCTTCGGCACTGTCCATAATTTCTAACAGATTTTAATAATCGTTAATTACTTATTCATGCCCTTAATTAGAAAGCTAAATCCCTCGCTTATTTCAAAACTGGCTACATTTCAAATAACAACGCTTTTTTAGGCTCAACTGTGACCTTGAAATAGGTGATTTCCATAAGCAGAAAATCAATCGAATTCCTTATCAACTGCCAAATCTCCACGGATGCAAAGAAATCAAATGCAAATCACTCACTAGTATCTAGAAAGTTGCCTTCAACGTTGTGTATTCCAAAGCATAACTTTATCGAAAACCGTTTTTAACTAAATCAAAATACCTAAGAGCCAGCCTTGTCATGGCGAGGAAATACCGATATAATATCAATACGTACTCCTAAGTTCTCATGGAAAGACAAACGCGAAGATGTTGTGTTTGTTTTGTGTAAAACTACCTGAAACTTGACATAGACGATCCCTTCATAAATGACTTATGGCGACACGTTAGTTTCACTAAATTCTATACAATTCCTGGGAGATACCTGGCAGACTTTGGGTGGATTTATGCCCCTGAGGTACTTTCTGAAAGGCTCCGAGTCTCTAGTGATTAGACACCCAACCCATTATGACAAAACATTTCAATGGGTCTGAATTTGCAACAGTTAATAATTCGAATGTATGATAATGAGTAGCAAATATTACCCTCACCAAACCTAAATAATAAAATAAAATAATAAAAAAAAAATAGAAATAACTATATAAAAAGGAGAATACTTGCTATATTAACGTTAGTTCGTGGCTTAGGTGTATGCAATATATTTTATTCAAATTTAGAATTGAAATAATAGTTTAGCTTAGCCTATATTGCATTCACCACACTAGTAGTGAAGTGGGTCACTATAGCGACAATGGGACTTCCATGTTAAAATTGCCGCGACCCTATGGGGTCTATGGGAATTTAACATGGGGAATTTTAACATGGGTGGGACTATAGAGCGAAAAGGGATTGGGCCTCTCTGGCATCAAGGGATTGTGCCTGTCTAGCGTCAAGGGATTGGGACTGTCTAGGCTCAATATAAGCGATTTAGCCTCAATGGAAACCCCAGTCAAAAAGGTCGTGGGAACGTTTAGCCTCAAGGGGAATTTAACATGGGGAATATTGAGCCACTATAGGGACAAGGGAAACTTGAAGATAGGTTGGGTCTGTATATGGACAAGGGAAATTGAATGGATTGGGTCTTTATAAGGACAATTGCAATTGAACATAGGGATGTATAGTGACAATGGACTGGGAATGTCTAGCGACAATGGGAATTTAACATGGGGAATACAGGACCAGCACTTTGGGGACAATGGGACTTTAACATGGGAATATTGGGCCTGTATAAGGACACGGGACTGTATAGGGACAATAAAAATGGAACAGGTGGGGTGACGTCACAGTACTGGACATTGGCAACAATGTCCGCCAGGCGTTATATAAAGTTCTACGTCCCGCCCCGCCAAGAGTTATAGCTTTTATATATAGTATATTTGGTCTGTATAGGGACAATAGGAATGGAACAGATGGGGTGATGTCACGGTACTGGACGTTGGCAACAATGTTGCAAGGGGCTGACTTCAATCGGGCAAAACAGTGACAGCGGAAAAAATCTATAACGCCTGGCGGGGGCGGGACATATAACTTCATAGACATGGAATCACCTACCAAACAATCCATAATGATGAGAGCGCTAATCTAAAATAAATTTTTATACAAAACAACAGACTCATACTAACAAAACCCACGTTATTTATTATCAATACATTGTGAAGAAGGAAATTTTTATCTACAAAACACACCATTACATACAATTACCTCAGCAAAAGAGTTAGTGGTTATAGTCACACTACTCCACATTCACACAAAACAAACACACTGAGCACGGACAAGGGTTTTTTTTTTTGTTAACGGTAAAAACACACACACACACACACACACACGTACGCGCACTCACACGCACACAAACAAAAATAAACACACACACAATTACTATTTTTTGTGTTTAGGGATAAGTTTTTTTGTTAAAGAAAAAACAAACACATACACACACACACACACACACACACACACAAACGTATGCGCGCACATACACACAGAAACAAAAACACACATACAATCACTATTTTTTTGTTGAGGAATATGTTTTGTGTTAAGAAAAAAAAAAATGCCGTGTGTTCGCTTAGAATGTAAGAGAAGGAGATGAAATCTCACAAAATATCTATTCCTTACACAACAAAATACTATCCATTACACCCACTGTACCCTCCATTATGTCATACTCACTATCCAAAGGCCCCGTGTTAGCTTAAAATGTAAGAGAAGGAAATAAAATCCCACAAAATAGATTATTCCTTACACCACAATAATATTATCCATCACACCACTATGCTATCCAGCATATCATACTCACTATCCAAAATGCCTTGTGTTCGCTTAAAATGTAAGAGAAGGGGATAAAGTCTCACAAAATATCTATCCCTTACACCACAAAAATACAATCCATTGCACCCACTATATCATAAATTATATCATACTCACTATCGATACGCCCTGTGTTAGCTTAAAATGTAAGAGAAGGAGATCAAATCTCACAAATTATACTATCCCTTACATTACAAACAGTAATATTCATCACACCATCTATATCATCCATCACCCCACACGCGAGTCAAACTGTTAGCAATAATACAAATCCAACCTATATTCAACTTTCCCTTGTCCGTAGTGTGTTTGTGTTTGTTTTATGTTTGTGTATTTGTTTATTTGTCTATGTCTATAAAGTTCTATGTCCCGCCCCGCCAGGCGATGTTTTTGATTTTAGTATGAACGGTACGGGTTCCCGCCCCGCCAGGCGCTGTTTGTGTTTGTTGGCCAGTACCGCGCGGTAGTTCATTCCGTCCCGCCAAGCGTTATAGCTTTTTCTTCCCGCTGTCACTGTTTGGCCCGATTGAGGTTATCCACTTGCAACATTGTTGCCAATGTCCAATGGTGTCCTGCATTTCCGTCTTTTTCCATTCTTTCTTTATCTCTGCAATGTAATGTTAAGTCTGTCGCTCCATCTCTCAAATCATTAGTCCCCGTTCTACTGTCACCCAATTCAGTAACACGTGTGTATGCGCGCGCGCGTGTATGTGTGTGTGTGTGTGTGTGTGTGTGTGTGTGTGTGTGTGTGTGTGTGTGTGTGTGTGTGTGTGTGTGTGTGTGTGTGTGTGTGTTAGCTTTCGTTTGAACCAAAATTTCATATGAACATTTGTTACGTGTCTAGGCTCTTACAAAACGTAACAGAAAAGAGTTAAGACAAGAAGCTTTGTAAAATTTAACAAATAATTTATTTCCCTAGAAAACCAAAGTAAAAATGAGAAAAAGAACATACGGTTTTACGAATCAAATCCAAACTTAATCCAAGAATTAAAAAATAGAAGTCCTATTATTAAGAGGTCCTAAATGAATCTGAGTTCTAGTCCCGATGAAATCCAAAATGGTAGACGATGACGTCTGTTGTAATCTGCTAAGTGCTGTTGTGTCAGCAGTTCCTGTTGAACCACAGAAAATATTATTCCAGTTTTGAATTCCGTATAAATTTCAATGAATGTCTTCGTCCAAGAATTTTGTAGGAGCACTTGTATTTCCAGGGAAAATAATCACTTGAAATTCAGTAAAATAAAAATTCAACTCAAACTGGTCACAACATATGTTTGGAGCCCGACTGAACAAATTCTATCAAGACAACATATATAAACTAATTTAAGACGCAAAAGAGATTCCCGGGTGAGGGCCACATGGGCATCCTTCCAGAACAAAATAGAAGCTTTCTTCGTGCCTAACATCACGTACTCCCCGTATGGCCTTAACTGAAATCAATGGCTCTTACTCTGGGAAAGAATAGAAAAAAGTTTTTAAAAAGTTGTTTACCAAAACCCTTACTGGTTCTGAATCGAGGTCAGCAACTAGATTCAGTGTTTCTATTATTATGACAGTCAGGTCAAACAGAACTGAACTGAATTTCCGGAAAATGTCAAATCAGTAAACAAAGTTACCTTATAATAGCATGTAATGGAATAAAAAAAAATTAAAACAAACAAATAATTAAATTAAATATACATAGCACATTACGTACAAAGACATAGTAACCATTGACTTAAACCGTTTAATTTCTCCGTGTAGGTGTATGTCATCGTTCTCAATTTTATTTTCTGCAAATCACTTTTGGGCTACTAGGTTGTAAAACATAATCTTCATGAGACACCAAATGAATTTTTTTCTTTACTGGTCTTGCTGATTCTGTCATCCTATCAGATTTACCACCTTTCTTTCTCTCAACCTCTCAGTTCCTCTCTGTAGTGGATGTAGATGATGTTGAATATGAGGTAATCATATCCTCTTCAAGATCGCTAGCACAAACTTCTACTAACACATTTGGAAAGTATTATGTTACACTGATCTCTATTGTCACTTGGTGTCTGCTTTCTTCTTGAACATGTGTCATCGTTTCATCTTGATTATAAACTTTAATTTGACTAAGTTTTACACACTACTTGAACTCTTTACATTTCACAGTGTAGATTAAGGCTTCGTTTTCAATTTTCTGTAAGTGCGTTTTTGGGTCTCTCAAATGTGACAATAACGAATTTCTTTGGGGCTGAATCAGGACTTTCATGGTTTTGCGATAGAAGTGGAGGACATTGATGCAGGCTCACTCATGTCGTCTTAGGAATCACTGAGATAGATTGAGCTAACAGTTCGACTCGCGAGTTGGGTGATGGATGATATAGATGTTGTGATGAATATTATTTTTTGAAATATAAGGGACATTATAATTTGTCAGATTTATCTCCTTCTCTTACATTTTAACCTAAAAGAGGGCGTTTGGAGAGTGAGTATGGCATAATGGATGGTATAGTGGATATAATGGATAGTGATTTTGCGGTGTAAGGGATAGTCTGTTTTGTGAAATTTCATCTTATTCATTTGCATTCTAAGCAGCACAGGACGTGTGGAGAGAGAGAGAGAGAGAGAGAGAGAGAGAGAGAGAGAGAGAGAGAGAGAGAGAGAGAGAGAGTGTGTGTGTGTGTGTTGGTCTTTGTTTGTCCCCTTTAAAACTCCCTACCTACAGTAGCGCGTATTCAGGTCAGCCACTTGCAACACTGTTTCCATTTCTCCCCTAGTGTTCAGTACAGTGACGTCATTGAAGCTTGAAATTTTGAGGCTACAAATATACACTTGGGTTTTTTTATAGGACTTTCCACAGGTTGTAGCTATAAATAGATATTAGGGTTTTTAAACAGCATCGTCACAGAAGTTGAGGATATACATATATACTGGGTTTTTCCATCCTACAAGTTGTGACTATAAATAGACACTAGCCTTTTTCCACATAGCATTTTTGGTAGTGTAAGAGATAGTCTACTATATGAGATTTTATCTCCTTCTCTTACATTTTAAACTAACACAGGGCGTTTGGATAGTGAGTATGATATAATGGATGGTATAGTGGTTTTAATGGATAGTATTTTTGTGGTGTAAGGGATAGATATTTTGTGAGATTTCATCTCCTTCTCTTACATTCTAAACGAACACACGGCATTTTTTTGTTTGTTCTTAACAAAATACTTATTCCTAATCAAAAAGAATAGTGATTGTATGTGTTTGTTTTTGTTTGTGTGTGTATATGTGAGCGCGTACGTTTGTGTGTTTGTTTTATTCTTAACAAAAAACTTAACCCTAAACACAAAAGATAGTGATTGTGTGTGTGTGTGTGTGTGTGTGTGTGTGTGTGTTTACTTTTGTTTGTGTGCGTGTGCGTGCGCGTAAGTGTGTGTGTGGGAGTGTGTGTTTGTTTTTTCCGTTAACAAAAAACCCTTGTCCGTGCTCAATGTGTTTGTTTTGTGTGAATGTGGAGTAGTGTGACTATAACCACTAACTCTTTTGCTGAGGTAATTGTATGTAATGGTGTGTTTTGTAGATAAAAAAATTTCCTTCTCCACAATGTATTGATAGTAAATAACGTGGGTTTTGTTAGTATGAATCTGTTGTTTTGTATAAAAATTTATTTTAGATTAGCACTCTCATCACTATGGATTGTTTGGTAGGTTATTCTATGTCTATGAAGTTATATGTCCCGCCCCCGCCAGGCGTTATAGATTTTTTCCGCTGTCACTGTTTTGCCCGATTGAAGTCAGCCCCTTGCAACATTGTTGCCAACGTCCAGTACCGTGACGTCACCCCATCTGTTCCATTCCTATTGTCCCTATACAGACCAAATATACTATATATAAATGCTATAACTCTTGGCGGGGCGGAACACAGAACATGATAGAATGCTTGGCGGAGTGGGACATATAATAATAATAATAATGAGGACTTTGTATAGCGCCTAATCTTTAGAAGCTCTAAGCGCTTTACAACATTTGACAACACATAAAAAGACATATATAATGATATGATTACAAAAATGAAAACAAACACCACGAAATTAGAAACAGAAAACATGCTGTAAATATTTAAGGTAAGGATACATTATAAGGATACATTATTAGGTCTTTAAGTCTGTTCTTGCAGTTGAAATAGGTGAGTTTTAAGAGCGCTCTTGAATGAGATCACTGTGTCTTTGTGTCTAAGTGCAGTGGGCAATTTGTTCCACGTTGCTGGGCCCTGGTATGCAAAAGAGCGTTGTCCATATGATTTCATTTTCATAGTGGGAATAATGAGAATACGAGTGTCAGAAGAGGAGCGTAAGTATCTTGCAGGTGTGTACACATGGGTGAGGTCAGATAGGTACATATGACTTTATAGAACGCCTGGCGGAGCGGCACATAGAACTTTATATAACGCCTGGCGGACATTGTTGCCAATGTCCAGTACCGTGACGTCACCCCATATGTTCCATTCCTATTGTCCCTATACAAACCCAATATACTGTAACGTGCTCACCCCGGTTTAATTTCCCAGCGCAAGCTCACTTAGGGGACGTCCATTAATTATGTCAACAATTTTTAATCAATTTTTAACCCCTACCCCCAACCCCCCTTGTCAACAACTGTCAAACTTTCAGTGACCCCCCCCCCCAATAAAATTATGTCAAAAAAATTACCCCCCCCCCCTACAAACTAACAATATTTTATACGGCTGGCTTTAATGCTAAAAATAGAATTATGGAAATTAAAAGGTCTACAAATAAATTTTAATACATTTTTTTTTTACTTGTTTAACAGATTTCAAAATGACTATAACACTTTGAATTCATGAAAAAATCGAGACTTTATATTCTAGCTTCTATCATCTTCCCATGGCGAGTGTGTGCCATACCAACGCACCGACTAATTTCCTATTTTTTTGATTTATTAAATTTATTGTAAAAAATAACATTCTTGACGTCAATTTATCTTGAATTCCCCCTCCCCCATGACAACAATTGTCAAACTTCTTCAAACCCCTCCCCCCTCATTTTGTTGACGTAATTAATGGACGACCCCTTATATTGATAAAATTACTTCCTGTTTTGAAACTTCGGTAGTCCTTAAATTGAGACCTTGAATTGGTTGCAATACTATAATGTACTGGTAGGATATAGAAAGTCGTCTGATAACAGACGATATCCCTGTAGAAATAATGGCTTCTTATACTAGCTACTTATATGTGAGGAAATTATTTATCTAAATAAATAAACAAGATAAAACCTGAAAGAGAAAAATAGAGGATTTATTTTAGTCTTAAAAATGTCAATGAACAAATCAATATAATGCAATTTACTTATTCTCGTTCTAGTCAATAAATGAATTAATATAACAGATCGTACATATAATTATAACCAACAGTCTCAACAGTTTGTATTAAATAATACTATAGATCAAATAGAATTTACTGGAATGATTTCAGAATATTCATAGGGGTAACATTAAAATCCCAATAACAAACGTATTCAAATAAATAGAATTAACATGCGAAACGGGTGACCATTTCTGTTACGATAAAAATATCAAGTCATATAAATGTACTGAAATAGCGTTATGGAGACCCTATATCCCTACATAAAAGTACTGGACGCTTTATCTTTGGCTCTGATTTTCCTTAGCACCGAAATTTACTAAACGACTATATATATTCTAATGTGATTATTTTCAGTTAATTCCTATTCAGAGAATGATAACATTCCCTGTCACTTTTGGAAGCCGATTATACATTATGTATTGCATTTGCATACGAACCCGATGCCGGTTGAACGGAAACTGACTGGTGTGCAACCACACCCGTATTTATAACCTTCGGTAGCACTACGAAGTGTAACACTCCGCCAAAATAGTGCATAGTACTAACAAGTATTTAAGACTAAATAAATATTAACTATCGTTAAAATATTGAGATTCAAAACGAATATTGAATGCTAATTATATTATTACACTCTTAGTTACAAACGTATGATTAAACACTAAAATCATTGTGTCATACGTATAAACAGTAAACATTGGCCTCCAAACAAGTTGGTGGTGCGGGAAAATTAGAACATGCACTATCTTAATGCGTTATCCTCGCAGGAGACGGTAAGTGCATTATTTTATTGTTGAGCATAACTTATTCTACGTAAAATATAGTTATATCAACTGTTTATTGGTGTTCAATAATGCTTGTATACACCGCGTAGTGGAAATCTGAGGTGCCTCAATACATAAATTGCCTCCAAAACAAAGATGGCAGACATCGTGAAATACATTGAACATTGTACATAATATCAATCATACAGAACATTTGTTTTGTAATACATCGAACTTAACATAGTCTCAAAATACCCATCTGGACATGAGACTATTATATGTGTGATTTAGAGCATTGAAACAATGTAAACAAATGACATGACACACTGGAGGTGCCTCCAATACATAAGTTGCCTCCAAAACAAAGATGGCGGACATCGTAAAACACATTGATCATTGTGCATAATATAAATGATACAGAACATTCTTTGGCAAAACACCTTGCTAAACATAGTCTCAAAATACCCATCTGGACATGAAACTAGTATATTTGTATTCATGTAAAATTCGTAACAATACTATATATAAAAGCTATAACGCTTGGCGGGGCGGGACATAGAGCTTGATAGAATGCTTAGCGGAGCGGGACACATCAGTTTATAGAACGCCTGGAGGAGCGGGACATAGAACTTTATATAACGCCTGGCGGACATTGTTGCCAATGTCCAGTACTGTGACGTCACCCCACCTGTTCCATTTTTATTGTCCCTATACAGTCCCTTACCCGTATACAGGCCCAATATTCCCATGTTAAAGTCCCATTGTCCCCAAAGTGCCGGTCCTGTATTCCCCATGTTAAATTCCCATTGTCGCTAAACATTCCAAACCCATTGTCACTATATATCCCTATGTTCAATTCTCCTTGTCCCTATACAGTCCCAATCCATTGTCACTATACATCTTTATGTTCAATTGCAATTGTCCCTATACAGACCCAATCCATTCAATTTCCCTTGTCCATATACAGACCCAACCTATCTTCAAGTTTCCCTTGTCCCTATAGTGGCCCAATATTCCCCATGTTAAATTCCCCTTGAGGCTAAACGTTCCCACGACTTTTCTGACTGGAATTTCCATTGAGGCTAAATCGCTTCTATTGAGCCTAGACAGACCCAATCCCTTGACGCTAGACAGGCCCAATCCGTTTTCGCTTTATAGTCCCACCGATGTTAAAATTCCCCATGTTAAATTCCCATAGACCCCATAGGGCCGCGGCACTTTTTAACATGGAAGTCCCATTGTCGATATAGTGACCCACTTCACTACTCACATTGAACAATATGGAAAAGCAAATTGAAACTATCGACTTTGTGCGTATTCTGATTAGAAAACTACCAATCAACATCACCTGAAACTCTGTAGGTGTACTTTTTATTCACATTTATGTAAGGTAACCAATTATTTGTTTATTTGTAATAGAACCGAAAACTGTGATAATGTTTGTCCTGTACGGTTGTCGCCAACATATCAACACTTCTCCATGTTAATACTGTACACAATAAACTCAAGTGAAGGGTGATTGATTATATATTTGTTTCTCTACGAAATTCACAAACTGTTAGCTCCGTATATCTTTAAACGACGTTATTTATTCTGAAATCAAAATGCAAATATCGTGATGGCTTGGTATTATTCAACTTGAACAAACTTTGTCACATAAGTTTCTTAGATTAAAGAAAACTCGAGTACTTATAAAAGTTTTGGGGGGGCTTTTTTCTTTTTTTTTTCTTGCTCACCTGTTTTTCGTTTACCTATTTATTTACTGTAAAGAAAATTCTACATGACAGCATATGGCCCGCGCCTAAATTAATTTTTGAAAATCCTTTGATGATATGTCCATAGTTTGAAATGTCCCCTTGATGATGTGACCTTTGTGTAGAATATCCATTTGACGATATGGCCCTTGTTTGGAATGTCCCTTTGATGATATGTCCATTGTTTTGAGTGTCCCTTTGTCGATACGTCCCTTGTTTAGAATGTCCCTTTAATAATAAGGCCTTTGTTGGAAATGTCTCCTTGATATAGTCTTAGTTTTTAATGTCCGTTTGACGATATGGCCTTTGTTTTTTAATGTTCTATTGACGATATGGCCTTTGTTTGAAATCTCCTTTTGATGATATGGCCTATGTTTTGGAATTATCCTTTGATGATATGGCCTTTGTATGAAATATCCCTTTGATCATCTGGTTTTTATTTGGAATGCCCCTATGATGATATGATCTTTGTTTGGAATGTCCCTTTATTGATATGACCTTTGAGTGGAATATCCCTTCGACGATATGGCCCTTGTCTGGATTGTTCGTTTGATGATATGGCCTTTTCTGCAAATGTCTATGTGATTTGGTCTTAGTTTGGAATGTCCGTTTGACGATATGGCCTTTGTTTGAAATCTCCATTTGATAATACGGACTTTGTTTTGGAATGTCCCTTTGATGATATGGCCCTTGTTTGTAATGTCCCTTTGATGATATGGCCTTTGTTTGTAAAGTTCCTTTGATGATACGGCCTGTCCCTTTTATAATATGGCTTGCATTTTCATGCAGACACTACATGTTTCAAGTGGAATTAAATCGGATAAATCATGTTTTTCTTATCTACAAAAGTCTACTTAATCTACTGAAGCCTCTAGCTGTTATATATTTCTATGCAAGAAAAAAGGTGAAGTACTGTCATGTAAAATTAATTGCATAGATAAATTTCGATAATTTTGTTCATAATTTACTTCAAAAGTATTCCATTTTTCTCTGCTAGGAATGACGTGGTATTAATGACCTAACAAATCAATAATATTTTTCAGACCTCGGAGACAATTTTGTATTTTTTTATGTCTAAGTGGCGAAAGTATATTTTGCCATGGAGATTAAATACAATATCTGTAGTAAGTTCATACTACATTGTGACGTGAAGAACTGAACTCCCTCAATAACATTTGTTCTTATATATACACTTTTGTAATTTACACATTTCCTTGTCTGGCAGAAAGCAATATGATCCCCAACCGAATTATAAGCGAAAACCATGAAGCATCACAGTTTTGCAGACAAAAATGGCTTGATCGCAAATGAACAACTGAAGCGCATATACGTCTTTGAGTTTAACGTTATGTGACTATTTGCTTTTATTTGCAATTCAAACCGCCATGGTAACGGATGTCTGCCTTTGATATTATATTTTTATCTAAAGTTAGAAAGGAAATTGCTTTAAATCCATATATATTTACAACGTGTTATGAAACGTATTTCCTGCAACTTTTTATTGCTTCTTTTTTAAAACAGCAGCTAAACTATTGCCATCATTCAACAGCGTATTGTACTCCCTTTCTCCTGTTTAAGGATGACTTGATCTGGATTTCATTTCAATTAAAATTAAGGAATCGATGAAACTAATCTCCGTAGCTCTTGAATTTAATTTAGAAAATAATTCAGTCTTCCAGGCTGACATGCTGCGTTATCATTTTTATCTCGATTACAACCGTCACGGAGACGGAGAAGTACATTTCTTAGAAAACTTAAAATAATTAATCATTTTAGCTTCCTTGAACATAGCTGCCTAGTTGTCCAGTTCACTGATACAAAAAAGAATGCATAGAAAAAAGAAATATATTCCACAATTTGGCAAGGAACTAATAGCTTCTTGAGACACTTGAACTGGCAAGAGACTAATAGCGTATGTATACAGTTGAGCTGGAAAGTGACTAGTAGCGTCTGTATACAGTTGAACTTGCAAGTGACTAATAGTGTCTTATACAGTTGAACTGGCAAGTGACTAATAGTGTCTGTATCAACATGAACTGGCAAGTGACTAATAGCATCTGTATACAGTTGAACTGGCAAATGACTACTAGCGTCTGTATAGACTTTGCAAACAAGATATTTACTCTTGTTCACTGATATCACTCCAATGTGTGCGGATGCGAGAAAAAGCAGTAAATAAGGCTGATATCAACTTAATTTATTGATATAATTGAACAGGTACTTGAAATAATATAGCAAATGCTATAGTATTTAGGTGAAAGATGCCAAATGAGTTGGTGTTGAACTCTTAGGCAAGGTTACCATGACCAGCCTGAGACCGAAACCTGAGTCGGCAAAGGTGACCGGTCGTGCCTTTTAACAAAGGCTTGCCGTTATCACACCTATACGTTAAAGGTTGGTTCAAGGATCAAAAAGGAAGGTCCACGGGATAAACGGGGCGTGTTCTTCTCTGTCCCCACGTTGACAGACAGCGAGCGTGACATTGTCCGCTAAGTTTGATTGGATCGGTCCACAGCGATATCCAATTAAAATTGAGATAGAAGGCATGTTTACAATTCAGACCC
Organism: Megalonaias nervosa; assembly: GCA_016617855.1. Lineage (NCBI taxonomy): Eukaryota > Metazoa > Mollusca > Bivalvia > Unionida > Unionidae > Megalonaias > Megalonaias nervosa. The sequence goes on from JAECUM010009050.1 coordinate 20,326, forward strand.
GAATGACACCTTCCGAAATCGTAAGAGTAATTTAGTGTCGCCTGGAAGGATTTCAGATCAATAAGGTTTACTCGGAGAAAGAAGCCACTCGTAATCTGGCGACAGAACTTAGAGGTAGATTCTAAGGAAAGACAAAGCTTCGAAAAGGTCAGTAAGTTATTTGCTCGATTTTTGCAGAATATTACGGCATCATAATTGTAATTATTTGTAGTATGTACACTTAATTACTAGGATCGTATAGTAAGTAGAATTACCTTTGTAGTGTTTCATTTACATGCGTATCTGAGAAATGGCCTTGAGCCTTACGTAGAGAATTATTAGATGCGAGGCGGAATCATGTAGATTGTTAGCTTGTAGTAAGAATTAATTTTGTAATTCTCTATTAGGTCACTTCGTAGTAAACCAGTGCATTTATTAATGCGTTAAGTTAGAACACATGCTTGAATTGTGAATTTGGAAACATAATTCAGTATGTAAGATTAGTTACTATGGACGTATGCATATATCAGAGAATGGATATTTGAATATTTGCGTACTTTGTGCGAGTTGTAAGGTAAAGAAATGCGTCTGATTATTGTGATATTGCTTAGTATAACGGGATTAGCAATCTGTACTGATGTGACGGAATTATTGATGTATGTATAAGAAGTAATTGATACCGTGCTGTATTATGACGTTTGTTTTACCATATAAGAACGTATGGATATCTCGATGTGAACGAATGCGTGACCAAAGAAATTTAAAGCCGTTATCTGATGATAGGCTGTGTGTAGTGTGAGATGAGAGAGCTAAGGAAAAAGAATGTACCGTCCTTGTGTTTTCACAGGAAGCTTTTCAGGGGACAGAGAACTTCCGGTTCCATTGGGTCCCAAGTCTTCAAGAGTTGGAGACGGAATTGAGACTGTAGCCGAGACAGTCAAAGTCGACAGAAGTGTAGTCGTGGGGGAGAAAGTGGTGAAGGAGGAGAAGGAGTCAAGAGAAAGTCGAGGAGGAGGAGGAGAATGAATTTTGGAGAAAGGTCGGGGAGGAAGTGGAAGAAATAAGAGAGAGAAAAGATAAAACAGATGAGTATAAATACAAGGACAGGTGGAAATCAATCTCTCACTGCTAATCAAGTGATGCAATAGGCCTATTAAAGGGTGGAGCGGAAGGAATGTAATTGGAAATTTCAGTCATTTGATTATTGAATTGTTATTAAATTGTTATTCATTGAATTTCAACCTTTTAGTATATTTAACCATCTAACCGTCGGCATTGCTGACTGGGGGTTCGGATCTTTACATCTATCTTTCACTAAATTTAACTTCCAACGAAATAGAGCCTGGGTGGAACTTCTATAATACCTTAAATAAAATATTGGGAGCACCCCACCTACCTCAAGCAGAGAAAATTATTGCTGAAGAGCAGGCAGGCTTCCGAGCAGGAAGGAGTACCACAGAACAGATCTTCAGTCTCAGACTCCTTTGCGAGAAATACCTTCAGCACCAGCAGAATCTATACCACGTCTTTACAGATTTCAAAAAGGCCTTTGAAAGGGTATGACATGCAGTCTTATGGGCAACTATGAGGAAGTACAACATCAGATTGGAGATTCCCAAAGGGCAGTAGAGAACAGGGGAAGATGGAGAGAGTTGGTTGCAAAGTCAACTGTGGTGCCCCAACGACCTCTTGGGTTAATGGATTGATGATGATGATGATGATGATGATGATATAGTGTCTTTACTTTTGGTACCTGACTATTGATTGCAGTGAGCTATAAATAGGTGTTGAAAAGTTGTAAAATCATTTTTAATAATGTACCTGTCCGCAAGTTTGGGGTAATGTCCCATTGAAAGTTTAAATCAGGTGGGTTCTGTTACGACATGCATTGTGAAATATGTCACGTGAGATGTATTGCGACATATATCGAGTCGGAAAAAAATTACGATGTAGAGCCGTAGGGTGTATATAAGAACTGAAGTGGACAATTCATTCATTCCTATTTTCTACCTTAAAATCAGTCTGCAGATGTATTTAATGTTCTTTTTTAGATATAATTTGAGAGGACTCTTTTTTGGATCATTCATTGGAATTATAAAGTGCTCACTGACTTTGTACTAAAATATTATTCTTGGATTATTGTAAATTTATTCAAAGGAGTTCTGGAAAATGCAGTTGCGATACATCAAGACTGTTGGTACATCAGCACATTCAGGATCTGGAATTCATACGGAACACTATTTTTTCGACTTGTGGTGAACCTTTTAGGATCATATTTGGATTTAATGAACAATACTGTAAATTCATCTAATATTTTAATTTTATAATTAAGAGAATTAAATTAATTGTTAAGTGTTACAAAATTTGTTGGTTTTGCTTCTTTCTGTTACATAGTTTAGGTCCATAGAGTCGTGGCAGTTCTATGTTACTTTATATGGATTTCTTTGGCTTTAATACATTGAATTTGGAATCGATTTCAAATGCTTTAGAAGTTTAATACTCTAGACTGTAATTTTTTGCAAGTATAATAAGCATTGGATTTTGTTTCAGCTACAGATAACTGCCATAAAGGCCTGGAGTTGATATGGAATTTCTCAGGAACAGTGGCTTTAAACTGTCTCCAGCTGCAAGTGTGTTATTGTATAAACGATTCTCATTTCGATTCAAGGTGATAGCTAAGCCTATAATTGAATAGGCTCCTCTGCACATTTTCAGTATATTTTTCAAATGCACGCTTTTCTAACGATTTGAATGAATACCAGCTGCGGTTTTAATATCTTAGTACTATGATTAGGCGTCAATCTATGTGAAAAGGTTCAGACTATTTGGTGGTATTTCCACTTTAAAAAGAACAGAAAGTAAATATTTGCACATGTAGCGATTAATGATCAATTCTGTATTTTGACGCGCTTTTGAGTACGCATAACGTTGTTTTATTGTAGTCATCAGACGGCATTATATCCATGTAATCCTTATCTTTTGTTGATGCTCAAAGTCTGGATTTCGTAGTGATGTATGTATCTCTCATATAAATTGTATTTATATTCATAACGGCAACGTGAAAGTCTCCAATACAAACTATTATCCTTCATCGAAGTTTAGAAGTGTTACTATTGTTCTCTCAGAAAATGTTCCGCTCCCCCAATTAATATAGTCTCAAAATTTCGGCAAAATTGCGCATATATTACTATCTCTACCTTTTTCAATAGAACTCCTACAAGCAAAGGGACTAAAAGCAACTAGTTCATAAATTCACATCAAGACCGAACCATGTCAAATATACTGCGTGTGTTTGACTTGACTTCGTTGTTTCTCCTGTGTTTCCGAATGACATTGGGACGGCTATCGCTGTCACTGAAGGATTAGATAGAGAATGTTTGTATCATCAATGTAAAGAACGCACATTCATGAAACTAATTTTACATTTGTATATTGTTTCTAATTTAACATTTACTTAACACATTGGTTCCCAATTCTCAGCCGTATATCGGTATTTTATACCATGTACCATAAAATAGACCACAAATATATTATACGTACGTTGTTCATATTTCTAATTACTAAACAGAGATAGGTGAATATATCCCAAGATATTATTATCTTAAGAAATTAGGGGCCATTTACGAAATTAACTCAGGCTGCCATTAAGTCCAGTGAATACAGTTCAGTATGCAAGCTCTACCTACCAACTGCTTATTAGCTCGGGTTACGAAATATCATCCCAACACCGATTCCCCGTAAACAATCATTACGCTGTATAAAATTTATTAACGGAGAAATAAATAATTTAAATAAATGATTCCTCTCAAAATTAAATCTAAACACGGCATTAAATACTTCTGCAGACTGAACATAAAATAAGAACAGTAATAAAACAAAGAATATAATAATTGTTCACAACTCTCCTTATATACATCTCCACGACTCTATGTCGCAATTCATCACCACCTGACATATTTCACAATTCATCCCTAAATGATATATTTACCAATACACTCCCACGTGACATATGTATAAAAACTTCAAGCATCCAATCGGAAATTGCTTCGAACTGTACACAGGTTAATTTTCTAGAGCTCAGACCCAAATAGATAACTATTTTATACCTCATTATCTTACAACAGAATCTACACTCATGGGCAAAGCTTAGCTATGTTATATATTGTTTATAATTAATCACCGCAATCTACAGTCATGGACAAAAATAAACACTCCGTGTAGACATACCTAACACTAAAAATTATTAAAGAATCTAATTCTACCAAATCAAGACATGACTATTATATAAAATGATAACTTATTTGATACATTCAATAGCTAACAAGGTCCCATAAATTAGATTAAAGTTTAGGGGAGATTATATTCCGAATGTTCGTTAACTGCGTTTAAAGCAATCGGTTCCTTACATTTTGTAAGTTTGTTCCATTAATACAAACTTTGCTGGATTTTTTTCAACCATCATTTGACTAATACATGTTGCTCTAAATTTGGAAATCTTACAAATCGACAAATTGACCTTTTAATTTGTCAGTAAATATTTAGTAAGACTTGAGGGTCGAGTAATGTATTACGCCAGAGGAACTAAATTTTCGACTTTCTGGTTTCCCCATTATACAACAACTGCCAGAATAGGTTCTCGAGCTTTCATATGGTTACTGAGTTATGGTGACGTCATGATCATCAACTTCAAGACCTCCACTTCAGAAGTCTGGTTGGGGAAACAGTTGAATAGTTTATGGACATTGATGTTTACTTTTACCTAGATACCTGCACTGATGAAACAATTTTTTTTTTTTAAAAAAAAACTCTGTGATGCCTCAAACTAAAGAGAGCAATGTCGATGCGTGTTTGTGTGCACGCATGCATGTAATTTACGCATTATTTCTCATTCACGCTTGTCTGAATTCTGCTTGATAGGCGGAAGTAAATTTATATGATTAAGAATATAGATTTTGGAGCAAGTAAGGTGCTTCCCCATCATGGAGAAGAGGTAGTCTGTAGAAGGTCAATTGGAGCGAGTAAGATGCTTGGCAGTCGTGCGAAAATGATATCAGTGAAAGAATATTGGGAGTGAGTACCATGCTTGCATGTCGTGAAGAAGAAAACTATTACGGAAGAAAGGTTGTATCGAGTGAGTAACCTGTTTGAATGTCGTGGAGAAAAGGTTATCAGAGAAAGGTTATGTCGAGTGACTAACACGTGTGATCGCCGTGGAGAAATTAGCAGAGAAGGGTTATTTCGAGTGAGTAACATGTGTGACCGTCTTAAGAAAATGTTATCAGTGAAAGGCTGTTTGGATTGAGTAACATGCTTGCCTGTCGTGGAGAAACTGTTATCAGAAAAAGGTTATGTCGAGTGAGTAACTTGTTATTCAGTCGTGATTAAAAGAACAAATTATGGAAGAAAGGTTATGTCGAGCGAGTAAGGTGCTTGCACGTCGTGGATAAAAGGTTATCAGTGAGGTTATCCGTGAGAGGTGAGCAACCTGCTTGCTCGTCGTGGAAAAAAGCTATCAGTCAAAGGTCATGTCGGGAGAGTAACATGCTTGCCCGTGGTGGAGAAAAGGTTCTCTGTGAAAGGCTATTTCGAGTAGGTAATGTCCTTGCTTGTCTTGGAGAAAAGGCAGTCAGTAAAAGTTATTACAAGTAAATAACATGCTAACCCGTCATGGTGAAAAGGTTATCAATGAAACATTATACCAAGTGAGTAACTTTCCTGCCTGTCGTGGAGAACAGGTTTTCTGTTAGAGGTTATTTTGAGTGAGTAACACGCTTGCCCATAGTGGAGAAGGCCATTTCGAGTGAGCAGCATACTTGGCCGTCGTGGAGAAAAGGTTATCAGTGATAGCTATTTCTAGTGCGTAACATGCTTGTCCGTCATGGAGAAACTTACGAGTAAGTAACGTGCTTGCCCGTCGTGGAGAAACTGTTACAAGTGAGCAAAATGCTTGCCCATCGTGGAGAAAACATTATCAGTAAAAGCTGTTTCGAGTGAGTAACATGCTTGCCCATCGTGGAGAAAGCTATTACGAGTAAATAACATACTTGTCCGTCGTGGAGAAAGGGTTAACAGCGACAGCTATTTCCAGTGAGTAACATGCTTGCCAGTCGTGAAGAAAGGGTTATCAACGAAAGCTATTTCGAGTGAGTAACATGCTTGTCCGTCGTAGAGATAGGTTGTTAGTGGAAGGTTTTGTCGGATGAGTAACAGGCTTGTTCGTTGTGGAGAAAAGGTTATCAGTAAAAGGATATTTCCATCTGCGACTCCTATTACTTGGTATTTGATTTCTTTCTTTTTCATATCACCATTGTAATCGTTTCAAAATATAATAGGAAACTGCTGCATGATACTGTAATTTTCTATCGATTTCTGAAACATCTTTCGAACTGTACGATACTGTAATTTATTTTCGAATCAGCGATACTAAAAAAAAATTTCTTTTATTACCATCATTCAATCTTCAAATGCATTTTCTATTAAACGATCGACTAATCTTCGAATGTTCTCATTTATGGTGAATGAATAGTTAAAACAAATCTGCAATGCGCATGAATTTAATTAAGAAAAGAACTGGTTATTACCAACAGAGATGCTTTACTATCATTATCATCTAAATTACAAAGCTAGATAAAGATTGAGGGGATATCTTTTACGAGAAATTAACATGAGTAATCATTCTAAGCTTGATTCATTGCGGATTGCAAACACTGCCTCCAATGAAACACCGTATTTTTAGTCTCATGATGGCATAAAATTGTCAAACTCAACACTGATGAAACTCAGAATCCTAACTCCATATTAATTTGTTGTTTGACATTTGGCAAACATTGGAATTGAATCTGAGTTTCGTTGTAAGTATTATCTGCAAATCTTCAAGTACATTATTTGTAGAGATTGGTGTAAGTCCGTGCAGCAACTCACGGAGTAATGCTTCCAAACGGCTACTGTATTTTATTTTAAGCAAGATGTCAACATAAATCATTCTTATGTGAAATAGCCGGCACCGTGCCATATTAAAAGTAATAAAGCTTAAATGTTGTTTTCTTTGATGATGTAGATGTTTTTAATATTTTAATATCCACAGATATAATTACAAGATTTGCTAACCGCAATATTCGTGTTATGCATGATTCAAGAATGGTCCACACTGCAATTATGTTTCAAGATTGAACATTTGAAGGCAGTTTTCGATGAATATGTCATTTGCATTTCTTTTTCTTTTATTGTAAGAGTTGGAATTGGCCAGTTTTTCTTTTTTGTAAGAGTGGGGATTGTCCGTTTTTCATGGATCCGATTTGCTGCTCATGGTAATCACCGCTGGGGCACCGGGGAAAAAAAATGCATTGATTGCTTGATACGTAGCCTGACTGAAATAGGCAAGGATTTGATGGGGATGGGGGTAGGGTAAAGGCGATAAACGCTTAATATAATATCTAAACCTAACGACATCAAAGGAAATATGGTTAAAAAGGATATTAGTTTGGATGGGATTTGATCACGACATCAAGGGAAATATGGCTGAAAATGGTATCAGTTTGGACGGGATTTGAGTATCTATCTATTCTTGCACACAAGGTCTATAACATATTTGGGTCACAGACAATTAATTATTGTGTGAGGTATAGAAGCATATTCTTCATATGAGAAAGTAAAGCAGTTGACTGTCTGAAATACTTACTAGAATTCAAAATCATTTTCTCGAGAAGAAGCCGATACAAATGTATATACTGAAATGGTCAAAATTTGATCGTGGATGCCTTGTAAGTACTTTTTTAATCGAGCTGCACAGAATATCATTTTATTTATTTTTACGTACTCGATCTTCACCTACTATCACTGCAATTAATGGTATCAAAAATCGAGAACAAAAGTGTTTAATGCAATCCATGCTCAAACGGAAGTAGCGCAGGATTAACCTGGAATGAAATTGTGTGTTCATTTAGCTGTCAGCCATATTTCGTTTTAGTTACCATCAATGTAAATTTCTTGTGTTTCAGTTCATTGCCGAATTAAGATGTAAGTTCGGTTACTCATTGGATATGTAATGGAACCGCTTGTGATATTTTCCATAAAGCGAGCGGAGTGGGACATATATTTCTCATTCCGCTTACAACCATTCGATCTTAAGAAGTAACATAGAACAAGACAAGTGCCTGCCCATTTTTAGTTGCTGACAGGAAATTATCAATTCTGCATACTAGAATTTGAAATAACTGTAGTGATATTCTATACGCAATGTAATGTACTCGATATTTTGATTCATGATGGCATATATATATATATATATATATATATATATATATATATATATATATATATATATACACACACACACACAAACACTCGTGCGTATGTAAACTAGATGGTACATATGAAGACGAAAATTTTAGTCTACTTTTATAACCTATGAATATCAAATGTGATTTCTAACTGCTAGTATTCTCTGTATACACCGACATACCATTTTCTGTATACACCGACATACCATTTTCTGTATACACTGACATACCATTTTCTGAACATATCGACATATCATTCTCTGTATACACCGACATACCATTTTCTGTATACATCGGCATATCATTCTCTGTATACACCGACATACCATTTTCTGTATACATCGACATATCATTCTCTGTATACACCGACATACCATTTTCTGTATACACCGACATACCATTTTCTGAACACATCGACATATCATTCTCTGTATACACCGACATATCATTTTCTGTATACATCGACATATCATTCTCTGTATACACCGACATACCATTTTCTGTATACACCGACATACCATTTTCTGTATACACCGACATAACACTCGTTGCACACATAAACGTACTATTCTGTGCGCAAACCGAAATACCATTCTCTGTAAACACCGCCATACTATTCTTTGTGCACACCGATATACCAATATACCGCATACCGATATACCGATATACCATTTCCTGCATACACAAACATACCATTGCCTGTGCACACCAACATATCATTTTATGCATACACCAACATACCCTTTCCTGTGCACACTGACAAGGTATTCCCTGGACACAGTGATACACTATTTCTTGTGCACACCAACATGCTATTCCATGTACACACTGACATGCCAATCACTGCACACACACACACACACACACACACACACACACACTATTCTCTGTATAAGCCAACATACGATTCTCTGTACAGACAAATATACCATTCTCTGACCTTACCGACATGCTATTCTTTGTACACTCCGATACACCTTTCCGTGTACACATCGACATACCGTTCTCTGTACACACCGATATACCATTATCCTAACAGGTGTTCTTATAAGCTACCAAAATTAGAAGTGTGTATTTGCATATGTATCAATAAATTGTTCAAGGATAGATTCTGATATGCTTTTATTGTTTAAACGGATTATGTTATTTAATGGCCGTATTCCGACGACATGAAAGTCATTTAATCTTGTATATTTTAGATGTTGTTGCTCTTTTGATTCGATGGTCTGCTACCCTGACTTTTATGTTGCTAGCAACTGGCTCCAGTGAGCAAGTTACAGACAAATAAGGTCTGGGTACCAAACTATTAGTAAAGTTTTCAGTTTTGAACCTCTTTTTAAAATATTACGCTCGTATTAGTAGAGGACAAATTTCAGTGCACTCCATGTCTTCGCATCTGGTTCTCATATATCGTTCTCAGTGTATCAGTGTGTAAGATAAGCCCGAAATTTAATTGTACTTAGATTATTTCATACAGAAATCTGGGATTTGAATTTAGAGCACAAGTTAGAAGATACGGTCAAGTAACACCAGTAACTGTCCAAATAGAGTGCCAAACAAGATTTTCGTAACAGTCAGTATGCAATTGAATGATTAATTTCTGATTGTTTCTAAGCGTGCATGCGGAATATGAAGGTCATCACCCAAACCATGCCAAAGTAAACAACAATAACTGAGAAAAAAAAATCATAGAATGCGAGAAAGAAGGCCACAAGCACGTTCCATAAGAAGTAAAATCACAAAAATTGGGGTTTTCTTTTCTCTGTGGAAACAACATTCGTGAATGAATGAGTGCAACATGTGCGTGAATCAAAGCAATCTTACACACTAATTTACTGGCATTGCAAGACATTACTGGTATATCAAACTTAAAAGCAATACTCAGTATTCCTGATCTATAATAGTTTTCATAAGAACACAATTGTATGCTTTTTAATTGTTAAATTATAGCCTAGGGTCAGAAATGAGTAGTTACTTGCGTTGGCTATATTCATCTTTATTTAGTAACAATCTCCCGACAACAAAATGTTAAAGAGAATTGGCATTTACAAATAATACTTGGCAATTAAACTCTTGGCTCTCCTCACATATTGCAGCCACGTAGGCGTGGAGCCTTCTGGTGTAAGATTGGTTGACTGAATCAAGTGTCAAGAATGGCATCAGACCTAGATTTAATTTCATGAAGTATTTTCTCAAGCTTGCAGATAATTGTCAGCCATATAGTTTCAATTAATGTTGAGGTCTGGGGTCTGTGATAGCCTGGTTAAAGAATTAGTGTATCAATTTTCCACTGATTTCGTCCTTCCAACAACATAGACCAGGCAATTATCGCAAATATAATTCTCTTTTTTGAAATTCGCTTGCAATAAATGGCGACAAATTTTCAGTAGAAATGCTAGTAGTAAAGTAAGGTGATGATCCTGAGCCAAAAGAGAATTGTAGACCAGAGACCCCCATCCCCCTCCCAAATTTGGAGAGAGGTTCCGAACCTTAGATTTTTTTCATATTAAACAATGAAATATTATATATAATGTATAATAATTCAATCCGACATGTCGGATTTGATCTTACAAACAAACTTTTTAAAAGATTTAATTCGATTACAGCAGCCTCAAGCTATACTGGCATAGCAACTAAAATAATAAGCGATTGTATCAAACATGTTGATTACTATTTATCACCAAAATATGGATCGGTATGGTTATTCGCAACTGAAAATGACGAACGAATAAGAGGTTGGGCAGATGATCCGATGACATTTATTGACAACATAGTTGACGCACTTTTTGATAATGATATTACTAAAGCTATACAAAATTAAGCAACTACTGTTGTTAAAGTTTAGACAAAATTATAAACAAAAATATTTACAAAATATATAATCACAACATAACTCCATGTGAACTCCTAGATTGCCAAACAACATTCTAGCAAGCTCAGGGGCATTCGAAATATTTCCATGTGAACTCCTAGGTTATCAAACAACGTCCTAGCAAGCTCAGAGGATATTCGAAATTAGACGAAACACAACCCCCATGTGAACCCCTAAGTTGCCAGACGACGTCCTAGAAGGTCCAGCGGGTAATTTGTACAGACACAACCCCCATGTGAACCCCTAGGTTGCCAAACGACATCCTAGAAGGTCCAGAGGGTGATCCGTATTTTTTTATGGACAGCACAACACATAAACTTATCTCTAGGGGACAGCACAACACATAAATTTAATTAAGGGCAGCACAACACATAAACTTAACTAACTTATCTCTATGGACGGCACATATAATAATAATGATATTAATAATGAGAACTTTGTATAGCGCATAATCTTTAGAAGCTCTAAGCGCTTTACAACATTTGACAACACTTAAAAAACATATATAATGATATGATTACAAAAATAAAAACAAACACCACGAAATTAGAAACAGAAAACATGCTGTAAATATTTAAGGTAAGGAATTATTATAAGGATACATTACTAGGTCTTTAAGTCTGTTCTTGCAGTTGAAATAGGTGAGTTTCAGGAAGTGAAGTTCAGGAAGTGAAAATGGGGCCTTCTCTACGTTCAACAGATTTTGCACACTCTCTCCCATAGGTGGCGCTCACCATTTATTATGTACTTTTGAGAGAGTGACGTATGTAAGGTGAAGTTGTTTGCATTCAAAGCATGCACAGTGGAGAGAATGTTGGCATACCTCTATGCTACTTTGATGTAATGTGGCTGACATTTCTTTGGATATTGTACTTTTGGAAACTGTGAATGATCTTAGCACACTGCTAACTAAAATGACTGCTCCCTTGTGCTAAAAAAATCAGCCTGAATTTGTCTAAAGTACACTATCCTTAGCAGCTATTAAAATAGGGAAAATGAATTTTGCCAGACTAGACAATACCAGTTTCTGAAAAAGCAATGAATGAATTATCAAATATATAAAATGTAACAAAAGTTATCGGCTCTTTTTTTTACAATTAGTTCAGGAAGTGAAAATGACCAAGTGGAGCTAGCACTTTTTTGAAAGGTGCACATCTGGAGTAAGGCCACGCTATATACTCTATAACCCATGTTACACCCATCAATCATACACCAAAATAAAGGAAATTAAAGGTTCTCTGAACAATACCTAAGATATAGAAGGTCTTTTTTAAATACCCAGTGTAACCAGTGAGGAAACCCAGGGAAATTCTTTTTCCTTAAAATTCTAACCCTATGCAAAATAAGAAACTGTAGAGCGCCACCTTAAAACAAATATAAAAATTTATGCAAATATTTGTCTTGTTTTCATGTCATTATGTATGATGTTCTGAATAAAATGGTACATTATCATTGATTTTATGCATGAAAATAAGCAAATTATGCTTAATTTGCTCTTGCTTACATAATATGCCATGAGGCATGTTTGTGTGAGTAGTGACCTTAATTATGGGGAAATTAGAAGTCTTAGAATATAGGAATAAAGTCAACTTAAATTTAAAACTGTTGCATTAAGTAAAAGAAATCTATAGTGAAAATGTTTCTTTTCATTTATTTGCAATGAAATTAAAAAATAAATGATGGCAAAGCAAGTTTGCTTTCTTCCATATTAAACAATAAGCAAATATTTTACCCTTTCACCTTTGACCTTTATGAACCTCATCTGTTCCATCCCTTTCAAACTGTAAAATTTATTGTTGACATCTCAGGAATAATTATGGCTAGTTTCGTGTTCCTATCTTTCAGCATAACACTGGTTGCTATGTTGACAAAATGTAATGCCGATTTTTAAAATAGCTCACTTTTTATCATAAGGTGGGGGGGCTGTACTTGTTTGAGACTCTGACACTAATAAATACTGTTCTGTGGGGGGAAATACAGGAGAATTATTCAAAAGGACTGTTTTGATGCTTGTGACTTAAATATTTCAGCCATACAATCAAAATTAAATCAGACAATAATAATACCTATGTGCTCTTTATGGTGGCGCTCACCATTTATTATGTACTTTTGAGAGAGTGACGTATGTAAGGTGAAGTTGTTTGCATTCAAAGCATGCACAGTGGAGAGAATGTTGGCATACCTCTATGCTACTTTGATGTAATGTGGCTGACATTTCTTTGGATATTGTATTTTTTGGAAACTGTAAATGATCTTAGCACACTGCTAACTAAAATGACTGCTCCCTTATGCTCCAAAAATCAGCCTGAATTTGTCTAAAGTACACTATTCTTAGCAGCTATTAAAATAAGGAAAATGAATTTTGCCAGACTAGCCAATACCAGTTTCTGAAAAAGCAATGAATGAATTATCAAATATATAAAATGTAACAAAAGTTATCGGCTCTTTTTTTACAATTTACCTCTGAAGTTCATGAAGTGAAAATGACCAAGTGGAGCTAGCACTTTTTTGAAAGGTGCACATCTGGAGTAAGGCCAAGCTGTATACTCTATAACCCATATTACACCCATCAATCATACACCAGAATAAAGGGAATTAAAGGTTCTCTGAACAATACCTAAGACATACAAGGTCTTTTTTAAATACCCAGTATAACCAGTGAGGAAACCCAGGGAAATTCTTTTTCCTTAAAATTCTAACCCTATGCAAAGTATGAAATTGTAGAGCGCAACCATAATCAACACCGGGGAGTGCAAAAGTTTACCCACCAAGTGGTGACATGGTGGGAGAGTGTGCTTTTCTTTGCTTAAGTTTGAGTAATTATGGGGCGGACCCCAAATAATAGAGGATTGTACTGTATATAAGCTAACCAATACTTAGAAACCTAAACGTAGCTCACACAGTACGCGTGGCTTATTTATTGTTGAACTTTTTTTTTCTTCTTATCTTAATTGTTATCGTTGACAAAATCTGAGCGAAGCTAGAAACTTGGCAAAATCATAAAAACAAAGATAATGTTTCTTAAAAAACCCAATAAAAACAACATTTATCAGTAAATACAAATATAATTATTTATTAATAAAATGCAATGGAGATAACCTATAAGAGTTATCTCCCTTAAAATTCAAGTAAGACAGCGTTATCTCCCTATAAATGTAAGGGAGACAGTCTATAAGAGTTATCTCCCTTTAAATTCAAGGCAGACAGACAGAGTTATCTCCCTTTAAAACAGTTCATCTTCTGTCACTAGAACATCAACAGTAGCTATTACAAATAATTTATTATCATGCTTATACAAATAAAATTTAATTTTTCCGCTTACTTTTCTGTGACATTCAAATAGCTCTTTTCATTGCTATCTTACTGAGAAAATACTTACTACCTTTTACAAAAACTTTTGACTGGTCTAGGTCAATATTAATTTTTGTGTATTGTTGCTGGTTGATCAGATCATAAAAATTATTGCATTTCAGCATAAGTTCATCACGTAATTTTTGAAGATAATCAAAATATTTACTGTTATCTGATCTGATAAGCGAGAGTTTAATTCTATCAAATTTACTAAAGCAGATACCTGAAATTTCATCATTAAATTCAAATGATAATTGCTGGCCGTCAATCATCAATTTTGTTTTTGATTTTGCTATTAACTCCATCAGCTAACGTTAAATTTTCGAACATTATTTCTAAAGTTTAGACAAAATTAATTAAAGATGATATATAATATGTCATTACTTTTAGTACTAGCATAATGACCGATGGCTAGAATATTAATTCCGTCCTCACAGTATCTCTTATCATCAAAATTACTTAGTCCACGTTTTATAATAGTATCTGTTTCAAGTTTGTGATGATTTGTTCTGATAACATTTGTCTTAATAAAACTGACATTATTATTTAATGCTGCATTAAAATCATCAAATTTCATACATTTTTACGTACCCACGAGGAATACCTTTTGCTTTTTTGTCAGTTTGTTGTCATCTAAAATTACGGCATACATTTTACTTCATAGTCCGACAAATTCTCTAACTGGCACAAACATAAACTCGTCTTTCATTTTGCCAATAACTTTTTTATTCGCATCATCATGAAATCCACTACTTTCTGGATTATCTGATAAATCAAATACGTCACGGTGTCTATAAATATCTTGATAGACATCTTCAAATTTTATATTATAAGCTAGCGAGTCTGTATCAGTAAATAACAACTCCGAATCTGGCTACTGCTTTTTGGTAAAATTATAGTGAAAATCATACATCAAACATTTTGATATATCAAGTACAGCTGCACCAACATAAATGGGTTTATTTAACTTTAAATTTGCCTTTCGTCGTTGTATTTCAACAAGATTTTCATTAAATATGTTAATGCTGACAAAACCATAATCATTAACTAATTTATTTCTGCGATTGATATCATTTACAATTTCAATATTTACTTTCCGTCTTATATTTTCCATCGTCTTACCGAACACAGAATTGTTCATTAACTTGAAAAAGTTTTTCTCAAAGTCAGTGTTAGTCACAGCACGACGTTTTGTATTTAAGTCAATATAATTTGACATGCACCTCGATTGATTAAACTTTAGTACGCGATGGACTTTTCTCAGAATTAGTCCAGCATCTACTGCTTGTTTTAAATTTTTGTAATGCATAACGTAATTTCTATTATTTAGCAAATTTGGAACTAGCTTATTAACAATCGAATTTTTTGCTGTTGTCATTGCTCGTTGTTCAGGTGATAGTAAACTGTAATCTATTGTCATAGACTCTGCACAAAACGGATAACCATTATGTACATCATGTAACGAACTAGGATAATCTAGATCAACTTCAACAAAGTATGAAATATCTTCTGGAAGAATTTTTTTAGTTTCTTTAAGAAATTGATCTGGAGTTATCCAATGAAATCCACCGCACGGCATTGGCTCTGACATTGCCTAACCATACAAATTCACACAATCTAGATAAATAATATGATTGGATGGGAAATTTTTATCATAATTTTTTAGATTTTTATTATTAGCTATCGCATATTTTTTGTTATAACGCTAATTCCGCCTCTTATACCTTTTTCAATAAAATTAAACATATCAACATCTGTCAAGAGATCCAATTCAGTTTTACTTGTTTTTAGTAGAGCGCCCCACGACAGTCCCGGAGCAGAATAATACCAACAAGGATCTAATCCATAATTTTTATGACTAACTTTGCGAAAACTTTCAAAAACATCTGCTAGTAGTAATACATCTGTTTTCAAAAATAAATCATCATAATCACCAAATGTTCTACAGTTAAATTTATTCCAAATATCTTGTGCATATTTGTACTCGTCATCTGTAATATTTTTATTTTTTAACTGCGAGCAAAATTTGTCTTTGTCTGGCAGAGAAGTTTCATCAAATCTGCTCCAATCGTCGAGATGCTCATATGGAAAGATACCTTTCTTGTCAGATCGACGTAGTTTTCACCAAAGCAACTTTTTAGGTTAGCGAAACTGGTACAACCTTTTACAAGTTCATCTAATGATGCTGCCATAAATTGCAGACTGTCAATGAAACGTAATTTGCCGAGCGTGACTGACATATACTTTTCAAAATTGTTTGGAATACATTTTATTGTATTATTTAATCTTAGTTTAGATTTAATATTTTCATCACCAATAGCTTCTAGAATGATATTACTGTCATAGCCACGAAAGTTATGCAAAACTAACGGAATAAAATCTGGAGCATGAAATTTTAAATTGCAACTGTTATGAGCTACTCCTCGATACTGACCAGTTAAATGACAACGATCTCGCACTTTGTCATCACCTATTGATTTTTCACAGAAATGATAATTAATTGCTTTATCAAAATCAAGTTGTTGTTCGGATATTATTTTCATTGGAGCTGTTTTGAATAATCTGTTAGAAATCTTATTAACTTCGTTTATTAAATTTTTTAGTAACCATACAGCTGGACTTTCAGACTCGCTATTTTTACATCTGTATAACTTTACTGGACCTGAAAAATTATCGTTAGCACAACAAACTACTTTATAAGCTGCTCCACAAGGAATATGCTGTTGTATTTTTCTTGTACTTGATTTATTTGGGTCATTTTCTATGCCAACCACAGGAACAAGAAGACACTCAAAATCGGCATAAATCACAAAAGGAATATTTAGCTTATGATCATAATTTTTAAATTTTAACACTTTTCTTTTTCGCTTGGCATAGTTATTTTTTGAACGTTGACACAGTATTTGAGATGTTCTTGCAGTGTTCCATCTTTAGAAAAACCTTGTAAACATCTATAACAGAAATATTTCTTATTTTTATTTTTATTATATTGTCTACCAACTAGTCCGTTAAAGTTTTTTATCTAACAATAATGTCCTTTATAAAATAATAAATGTATTATCTTTTGTGTGGCAGTCGTTGAAATATATCTCGGGTAAACATTTTCTTTATCATCTAGTCCGAAAACATTCACTGAAATATTGTTTTGTTTTTCAAACTTTGGTATATGATTTTCTGCTACTGGAAAACTTATCCCAATAAAAGTTAGCTCGTCTTTGCATGGCAAATATTTTTCAATTCTGCCAGAGTGATCATTTTGAGGATGTCTAGCAGATAAAATTGACCAGCGAAAACATTGGTCATCATTGTTTCTGACATTTATACAACATTTTGTGTTTTTAATTTTTGAGGAAGATCAACGTAAGAACTTCCACGAAGTACGTTATATTTCATTGTGTGACATTTTGTTGTTGTTGTTGTTGCTGTTGTTGTTGTTGTTGCCGTAGGGTTTAACGCCATTTTTCAGCACAAGATAGGCTATACATGGCGGCCAGTATTAATGGTGGAGGAAGAACCCTGGAAAACCCCGGGAAGAACCACCGACCCGCGAGAAGCTACTGGCGAGCTTTCTCACTTACCCATGTTAGCCGAGCCTGAGACTCGAACCCACGCAGACAGTGGTGAGACGGCAGTGATCCGTAACGGTGAGCGCTTTAGACCACTCGGCCACTCGTGGCCCCCGTGGTGTGAAATAAAACTTCTTTTATCATTTCAAATTTCCAACCCGATCCTGATGCAGTAAATTCCTTCAATTTTTTATTTATTTCTTGGTGTATTTCATCGGCGACCGAGGAAATATTTGTTCCAGTTAATATTTTTCGTGATTTAGCTGTTAGATATAGTTCTGAAATTTCGCTGTCAAAACTTGTATTTTCAAACATTATATCAAGTATATCTTTTTCAATCACATGTAACTTTGATAAAATCATATGATACTGAACTATTATTTTGATACTTTTGTGAGTTGCAAGTTCTTTTGATATAACAGGTTGCAAAAGATGAAATAAATTCGTGGAGTTAAAATTTGCTAAAACATTTTGATTATCAAATTTATAACTGTTATCATAACCATAAATTGCACTAGTAATTTTTTGCTGCTTTTATTAGACTCTTCTTGGCAATATCTCGCAATTTTAGCATTATATATAATCTTTTTATATTTAATTGATTTTTTTAATGTATTTTTGAATTAGAGATATAAAAAATGCTATATAATATAATGATAAATAATATGAGATATATTGGTTTGACAGCAGAGGAACAAGAAGCATATCACGTACACCCAGTTTATAGTAGTTACGCTGGAAATGCATTAGGTTCGGTTATTCACGTAGAATATCAAAAACCTTTTGGTAAAGCAACCCTAGCCGGAATTAAAATCTCAGTAAAAGGAGATGATACAGAAAGAGTTGAAATGTTTAGAAAAGATTTTATTTATACTTTGTTCTGCGGAGACATTCCAAATGAACAAAGAGTCTATAGAGAAAACCGCGCAGTTGATGATGATGATATTGAAAATTTATCATTACAAAATGAATTTCAACCACATCAAGTATTTGATCTATATGAAGCTAATGATAAGGAAATTATAAGACATAGAAAAACAAAAAAAAGTTGTTGGAAATTTGGATAGAGATGGATATTTAATTATAAAAGTTAGACGATCTAAAACAGATTTTATTAATTATAAAATACATAGGTTTGGTTATGAAATTTTTAATAACAGAATTACAAATGATTTAGTTATTGATCATATTAACAAAATTAAAACTGATAATAGAGTTGAAAATTTGGACTTGGTACACTAAAAGAAACTACTAGACGTGGAGATGGTGGTGCTAATAATTTTAAAAATCCGACTAAACAAATAATTTCAATAAATCTTGAAACTTGTGAAGAAATAAAATTTAAATCAATGACAGCCGCTGCAAAATATCTTAAAATTAATACAGCTAGAATAAAAGAAATAGCTGATGGTAAAAGAACATCAGCAACGTCAACATTAACATTTGACAGATTTATTTTCAAATATGACGATTAATAATATTTCTTAATTCTGTCTTAGTAAGACAATTATGTGCAAACATTAGAATATCATCTTTATCAAATTTTAGTGTTATAAATGCACTGTTGTCAAGTTTATCTTTTTCTGCTGCTGTTAGAAGTATTTTATCAGATTCGCCCTGCATTACAATAACGTTAACAGAATAAGCATTATATCCCGACAGACATTTTCGTACTGCCTCGGCTAGTTCTTTGTAATTTAATTCATCAACTTTCTGATGATATTTTACGTCAGGAGATTTCGTTTCGCTGGTCATCTTATTATTATTAATTAGATAAAAATATATTATAATATGAATTTAATGAAGAGACTTGCTGATATATATGCCTCTAGTGATACAATAGCCAACAACTTCATCATCAACGACAATTTTATACGAAAATATAACGTTATCTCAGATAAATCTGCTGGTTATAGTGAAGATGATATTTCGTACAACAATGACGATGATGATGAAGTTGTTGACGTCGACGACTTTGTCGTTAGTAAAAAAAAATACAGTAGACCGGCAACTGGACGATATAGTCTTAAGTATCATATCGCTAAAAAAATAATAAAATTTAATTTTATTATTACAGAGCAACAAATATTTTGGCAACTTATAAAACCTTTTTTAAATCTAAAAATAACTGGCCAGCAAAGAAATATAAAATACGATTTTATTTTGTTAAAATATTTAATTTGATGCTAATTGATGATTCAAAAATTACATTTAATTTCCTTGTGTAGACCTGTCAAATGTAAATCTGTATTTATGAAGTACGAATAAATTTATAATAACATTATTAGATCACTTCGTGATTGAAATCGACTTAGTTGGTACCCAGCTATTAAATTTATCGCTATACCCACGCAATTTAACTAAACTTTTATTGCCTTTATTCCTGATAACTTTTTCAATAACAAATATATCTTGTTCGGTTTTCTGAAGTTCTTGTTCATAAAAACTACCAGTTATGGATTCACCTAATAAATTTTTTATCGCATAAGTCACTGGTATTGTTAAAAGTACTTTATCAACAACAAATACTTTTTCGCTCCAGTTCGGAGTAAATCCTTTCCCAAATGTTTTTGTTTTTTTTTTGTTTTGTTTTTTTTTTGTTTTTTGTCAAGAAAATTCTAACTTTATCACCAACTTTAAATTTATGTCTGCAGTACATATTTTCGTTTGCTAATATTTGATTTTTAATTGCATCGTTTGGCGACATTTTTATTGATCTGTGTTTCATGTTATTATATTCGTCAACAATTTTATGTAAAATGTCAATGTATTTACTCGTATTTTTAGCTGTTAAGTATTTGTGGACTTTTTCGTTTAGTGTGCGATTAAATCGCTCGACGACAACGCTTTTACCTTCATTTCCTGTAACATATTTTTTGATGTTTTTTTGTTCTAAAAACTGTTCAAATATTTTATTAAAAAATTCTGCTCCATGATCAGTCCAGATTCTATTTCGTGTTCTTTCTGTACTTATTATTTGTTTTAATGCATCAGTTATCGACGTTCCTGTCTTATCTGAAACAGGTATATTAAACGCGTATTTGCTAAAAACATCTACAACATTAAAAAGATATCTTTTGTTATCATTAAATGCAGCTAGATTTGATACATCAACTAAATCTATCGACCAGATATCATCAACAGAATTTGCGACAACTTTACGTCACGTAAACTTATTTTGTTAGGTTTGTGTAGCTCTGAGGCAAGATCATCATATAATTCTTTTCCGAGTCCGAGTTTATATTTTGCTCCAATAAAACCCGCACCAACTTTCGGTCAACACACTCTCGTAGCCTGTGAAGCAGGCCGTTTGCAGGTTTCATACTACTAAGTTCGTCTAACATTACTTTATCGCAGCTGTGTTTATTTTGTTCGTTGTCGGGACGTTCAACGTCCCTGTAGCAGATATCATGGCGCATCGCTATTGCATCAACTTGATTGTAAGGCTCCTGTCCTGGCAGCGGATTATCGTTTTGATCTAGTTGTTATCAAGAGGATTATAAGGTCCAGTATATTTATGGACTGGTAATGTCCAACCGCCTTTTGGGTTTGGTAATTTACCAGTCAATTTATGTATATCTATATCTGTTCCAATTATTTCTCTGTTGTTGCATTTCTGACAATATGTAACAATTTTATTTTGCTCCAGACAGAGATCTCTATTACAATCGCGCTCGCATGTCATTATTCATTAATCATCTACTAAAATCACTGAAAAACCTGCTCCAGACAACTTTGTTGTTGGAGTTTCTTTAAAAACATACTTTTTCTTTTTTTCCACAGATTGCACAAATACTTTTTAGCATTATTATATTATTTTTTGTTTTTTCTGTTGTTTCATCTTTATTTTCTGTTTTAGTTTTGCACTTGAGACAGTATATTGACATTATATCAACGAGTTTATACAAAATTAATTGCAATCTCGTCATTAGCTTGAGAAGGTTGCTTGTCAAACTGTAAAATAAATTTTAAAAAAATTGAATTTAGGTTCCAATCCAGAGGATTGTGACATTTGTTTTATGAACATTATACAATAGTATCCACAAGCGGTTGTCCCATTTGGCTGTAGTTGATCAGACGCGTAATTTATATTTTTAAATTTTTTAAACATATATCTTTTTTATGAGATCGCTCGGAGGAAGTCCGAACGAGTCAAAATAATTGTTATCGTAAATAGCAACCCGGTGAGCACCAGACACATCGTCAAAGTCTTGTATATTGACTACACACGAACCGCCTGCTGCCACATTATCTAATTCGTCTTTAGAATATACTCCACGAAATCTGAAAACGTCATCCAATTTTTCGAGTATATCAAAATTACTCAACGGCGTTTGGTTCCTGGTAATGTCATTCCACGTCCGATTCCTAGTAGATTTGGAATAAGACTGCCCGCTAACCCTGCTAAAAGCGGAGCGAAAGGAATAATTCCTCCTTGTTTTGTTGCCCTCGACGACTTTATCGTCCTTGCTCGAGGACGTTTTGTTTTGTTTTTTTTTTTTTTTTTTTTTGGTTGTTAACGATTTTTTAGCTGGCATATTATTTTTATTGTTACATAAAACTGTAACTAACAACAAAGCTGTGGTGACGAAGTCACTGACGATAGATTTGTTTGATACCATCACCGGATACTGCATTTTGAGTTGCCCCTGATATTGTCCCAGACGCGGCTGCTAGCCCTAATGTTCCTAGTACTGGCAAAAGTTTTGGAACTGCACTAGCTATTACAGAAAATGCTGGTTCGAGAAATCCGCCGTTAACCGCCATAGATTTTATTTGTGAACTAGATAATTTAAGTACAAACGGTTTTCCCCGATCGAGTTTATTAATTTGCTGTTGAGTTAACATTACTTTTACTGCAGTCCCTTAAGTAGTTGGGGATATTATTAAAGAAACAGGATTACGTTTGGCAGTTGCTGCTGATAACGTTTCAATTTGACCTGGTGTTAGGTATATTTCTCTTGTTGTGTATTTCGTTTTCATTGTTTATGCTTGTTTGTTAGATTAAACTTGGACAGTCACCCTTCCCTTGGTCGCATCAATTGTCAAGAATCTATCACTGACAACTAGCGCGTATACATTATATTGTTCGGCTGGCATCAGGCCAAGCGAACAAGTGACTTCAATATCAACAGTCGATCTGATAACTTGTTCAGAAAGTTTTGAAACGTCAAAATAAAAGATAGGGTATAGTGCTCGAAATTCTTCTACTGACATCTGAGACCCATTGTCAGAGTCCTGATATTTTAGCATAGCCTCCATAAGATACATATACGACCGAGATATGTTTTTAGTGTCATCATCAGCAAAATTACATTCGATTGCACGTTCGGGATATTTTGTCTAGAGTTTATTCTAATAAAAATTCGTCTGACATCTGGATTATCAAATACGTAGTTGTTCGTTTCTTGGTCATTACGACGCGCCTGTCGTTGAAATACAACAAACAAATGTCGAGGTAATTGTTCGCTTGACGTAGTTGTAACACGCCAAGTGTAACAATTGTGTTAGGAATTGCTGTTTGATAAATTCTGTTTTGCTGAAAATATATCTTTTTCGTGTAAGCGGTCAATAGTGGTTCGAGTTCCATCGTTTTAGCCACCGACGGAACAACCCGTGGCATCCGCAACACTAATCTTGTAATAACAAACTGACCTTCAGCCACTCCATCGCGTGTATTACACAATCGTTTTGATCCGCCCGATCTAAAATAAGCGTGTACTTTAGTCCTCGAAAAACTTTGTTGTAATCACGGCAAAATCCAAAGATTGTGCTTAACGGAAGCATCATTGTTATTTGGCGAGATTCTGCGGCAAATGCTTTTCGTTTAGCATATCCCTCGTTATAAGTTGATCGTCGTGCATTTCCAAATGCGCTTCTTATTGCAGCTGCTACTATAATACCACCAGCTGCATCTGCGGTTAATGCTGCAACAGTATGTTGTGCAGCTGCATTAACTCCAGCTGGTGTTACAATAAGTCTATTTCCAGCATCAGCATCAGCTAGCACTCCAGTTTTAAATTCACTTGAAACGGCTGTCCCGAATGAGGTATCTTTAAATCACATCATGTTAGTTGCAACTGATCTAGAATAATCATCGCTGAATGAGAAGATGTTGAGTATTGTACTTACTATAGACAAGTGCATTGAAATATCTTCCACAGTTTGATTGGCCAGTTGATACCGTGCGCTTTTAAACAAACTCCAACCGTTATTGACAAGTGCAATTTCTGCGCCAGCTGCAATATCACCGCCTATCGCAGGTAGCAACTGACCATGCGCTTCTAACACTGCCTTGTGTGGTAATAGAAACACATCCTCGTCACGTGTGTTAAAAGTTCTAACACCAGCTTTATTTGGTTCGTTCGAGTTCTCAAGATATTCAACGTATTCAAATTCTGTCACTATGTTGTTGGTATCATGTTCTTCGGAAAGATCGAGATAATTTTTGACTGACATTTTATTTTATAATCGCCACACAAAATTATAACAACTAAAAAGCAGCAGGCGTTATTCTTGTTTTCGCTATAAGTTTACGTATTACATCTTCGCCTTTTGGTGATAATAATATTTTTGTGGTAGCTATCATAGCTCGTCCTGTTTCTGTTGTTGGTGCAATATCTGATACTGCTCGTTTTATATCTGCGACAGTCGGTGCAGATTGGCCTTTAAGTTTATCAGCATCCTTTTGACCCACCGCAGTTTCAGCGGCAGATGCAAAAGCTTTACCTGCGTCAAGTGCAATTGGTGCTACTTTATGCGCAATTCCTGGAACATTTTCAATAATTTTAGTAAATATATTTCCAAAAATTCCACCTACAATTTTTCTCCTATAAACTTTTTTTGTCTCATCTTTGTTATTAAATTAGGTTCACAAAATTTACGGTCATTGTGCGCGTAGGTGTAAGAAATATGTAACAATTTCATTGCTAAGGTCTATTTGTCTACCCGATTGATCTGTTAGTTGCATTGTTAAACTCGTTATTTGATTTTCAGGAGTTATTGGATAATATATTATTTGTTGAGGAGTAATTTGCATTAGTGACCCTCGTGGGACATCTGGTGAAAAACTATAGATCGTTTGACTCTGGCTACCTCTAGCTAAGTAAGACCCTGGTGCAATAGAACAATTGATCAATATTGTGTTTACGTCAGTTATATTTACTGGCAGGTCACCGTCATATGTTATAGTTTGTTTTGTGGTTGATCCGTATTGTTTGCGAGAAATCCTATCAACGACGCAATACTAGTTGCTGGTGAAAAATCGATTAACAAATTATTTTTTAATTTAATTATAGCTCGTAGCGTATTATAGTTCGGAACCAGCTCAAAATTATCCGCAACACCAAAAATTCCGATCAGTTCTTTTATCGTTTTATTAATATCAGTCACGTTATACGCTTACTGTGGTATTTTAACTGATTCCCATGCTCCAGAATTAAATATAAAGTCATCGTTAAATTATTTTTTTTAACATTTTCCATACAGTAGCGGAAATTAATCTGATTTCATACTGTTTGTTTGAATCTAGTATTATTGGCGGATTATAGTAGACAGAAACGTTTGCGCTGTCACTCGTTGTTTGTGATGAATCAAGTAACAATGTTGTTGACATTATATAAGATCGCCTCGATTAAATTAAATCGCGGTGTAAAATTTCGTACTCGGAAGATGTTAGTAATCCGCTCGATCCAAGATGATCTAGTATATCAATAATTTCGTTGTCGATTTCAGTGCTTTCATTACCTGCTTCTTTAGATGATATCAATAGCAATAGTCTGTCAATTATTTCTGCGTTTGATATGAAAACTTTAACGCCAGATCCGGTAGTTTCTTTTTCCTCTGGTAATCTTTTATCTCGATCTTTTTCAAACTTATCTATTAATCTTTTGAAATTCCAACCTTTACCGTAACCTCCTGGTTTAGTTATATACTGATATGCTGTTTTAAGTATCATTTCAAAATTTTTTATCTCCTCGTCAGCTGTTAACCCGGCTTCAATAATTTTTTGTAATTTTCCTCTCAAATCATTATATTTTTCTTCTGACCATTTTCGAATGTCGTCAATGTCTTAGATATTATTTTTAACAATAAAATCATTGTATTCCTGATTTGTTATATTATTTCGTGCTGATTTTCTATAAAATACTGTCTTACTT
>JAECUM010009051.1:0-92690 GCA_016617855.1 Megalonaias nervosa
ATACTCATGCATTTAATTTCTCATTAAACACACTCCCAAGTTGCCAAAATAACCCCATCCCATTCTTTGCTAAATTATCTGTACTCCTAATTTTCATTTAAATTTTAAAAATATATAATTTTATCATGTAAATATTTAGAGAGAAAAATAGCACTGTGTGAAGGCCCTTTTGGAGGACTATTTAAATATCTCAGTATGTCAAAAGCAAACATTGACTTATCCATATTTTCACAAGTGCATTTCTTATATCTTACATTCAGGGACCTGGATGTTTTATATGGAGGGAAGGAGATTTTTGACTATGAGGTAGACAGAATGTTTTGGTCCGACATGAGGCTTGCAATTTATGGCCTGGTGTGTATTTTCCTGCTGATGTTAATTCTGACGATGTCACCATGGTTGACCATTATGGGCATGCTGAGCATCCTGCTTAGTTTCCCGATCGCTATCTTCTTCTACAGAATCGTCTTCAATATCATCGGACTGGGAATTCTAAATGGGGTTGCTGCTTTTCTCATCATTGGGATAGGTGAGCTTTCCTTGAAATTAATAAATACAATATAGCATAAAAAAGATTTATGATAAACCTCTTTGGACCTGTGTTTCATGGCAATCCTGCTGTGCTTTCATTCAGAACTGTGCTGGTTCAAATTCTATCTTGTCCAGGCTGGGTTGACTGACATGGTGTGTCTTTGGGCAAGGGAGTTTATTCCAGCTGCCAATGTACATTTGAACCTTTAATTGTTGATGTACCATTAGACGCAGATTGATTAACCAGTCAAGACGTAGTCTATACTACTCATGTTATAATTGACATACATTATTTCATAGTGCATATGAATTCACTTCTTTCTAAATGTAAACTTTTGTGACTGGGATTGTACTAATCATATTTACTATATATTAATGGATTATTTTACCACAGTAATATGTTTGGAGTGAAATGAAAAGTTTGAATTCCTGTACATATTTCATTGTGATCATTAGACAATGGAATCAAGAAACCTACAGCATTTATAAATCTGTTTCTTGACATCTTTGTATATACCAGAGAATCTGAAATTCCAAGGGCTTGCTGCACATTGTTTCCAGAATAATAATGTGAAGGCCATATGTTTGTGAAATTCACTATGAGAACATTAATAGGAAAAACTTGTGAAACGTTGATATACATAATTATGTAATGTGCTGAAAAATGTGTTATATTTGGGTTCTAGATTTGCTGCAGCTTTAGTGTCAGTGTTATCATTCCGTGATAAATTGTTTGTCTCTCCAGTTTATTGTTTATTAAGAATTTTTTTCTTCAGAAAACTATACCGTAAAATTTCACTCTACAGCAATATTTTCTTTCACTCTACTGTTTTAAAAATTAATTATTAATTGATAACAAGCTGACTTGCTACTTTTAAAATATGTAACACCCAATAAGTATTGAAGGATGATAATAAATGTTAGTTCATGTTAATAGTATTTCATTCCTTACTTGGTCCTTGGCTTCACATATTCTATTTTAAAGGTATCATTTGCTGACACAATGCAAAACAAGACATGTGGAGTGAGGGACTGATATATAGACTGCAGCACAGACCCTGAGGCAATAGTTTAGTTATAGAATTTTTGATAAGTCCAAAAGATAAGTTTTCACACTTCTTTGTTATTTTATTTTGTAACTGTAAGTATTGAAGCATTTGGTAAAAACATAATGACCAATCAAGCTTAGCCAGCAACAAAATCTATTTATTGTCCAACAAAGAAACATTTTAGTCATTTTATCATCAAACAAAAAAATAATCTGTTTACTAGACTATTGTTCTTTGAATTTAACTCCTTTAAGGTGTTTCTTTGGCAGTTTGATATAGAAATAAATCAAAGACAAGTTGATGTAATGATATTTGTGAAATCCCATGACTGATGTCCAGTTGCTCAGAGTATGTGCTAGTCAAAACCTTGGATCTATTGGACATGTCTGGCAAATACAAGGATTTCAGGATCTCAGGTCAAAACCTTTGACCTATGGACATGTCTGGCAAATACAAAGATTTCATGATCTCTGGTCAAAACCTTTGATCTATTGGATATGTATGGCAAATAAAGGGATTTCGGGATCTCACAATATCAAGTTCTACACAATAATTGAACTTGATATTGTGTTTGTTGTCATTTAATTACCACAGTCTCAATTGTCACTCATACAACTTGAAATATGTTCCTGATCTAAGTGCAAAACACAACTCCTTTGTTACCATTGATCTAAATGCAAAACTGAACCTAGGTGTTATGGAGGAACAGAGGTAACTCTGTACGCCACTTCCACATTCTTGGTGGGATTTACAAAAGGTAGTAGTATAATGGTGCTAGTATTATAATGATGGTAGTCTGATGATGGTGATGACTTTGTAAGGCACTTGATCTTTAAATGCTCTAAGCAGTTGACAGCATTAATTAGAACATAATTACATATATATAAACAAGATTATGAAAAACATGACCCTGTGGAATTACAATCAAAGCATCGTGAAAATAATTAATGGTAAAGAAACTTTTTGTTAAATCTTATTAGGTCTGTTTTTGCACTTGAAAGAGGTGAGTTTCTAAAACAATCTTGCATTGTGTCTAAGTACAAGAGACAATTCATTCCAGGTAGCTAATCCTTGATATGCAGAAGAATATTGTCCATAGAACTTGGTTGTAATGATAGGAATAATAAAAATACAAGTGTCAAAAGAAGAGCAGAAGTTTCTAGAAGGGGTACATATATTGGTGTAGCGGCAAGAAGGGATTTTGTGTTTTGATTCTGGTGCATATGGGTGACTAGTGGAGAGTTGAGAGCAAGGTGGGTGGGTTAGTGTTTGGTACTTGAAGAATGATCTGAGCATCTGTGCTTTGAACTTTTTGAAGTTTCTGTAATAGGTATAGAAGAGAATTACAGTAGTCAAGCTAGAAAGTGTTATGGAACACACAGGTGTTTTAGTAGCATCAACAAAAAGAAAGTCAGGAATGGACTTGATGTATGTCTGCTCCAGATATGCCATCTTGAGATGTTGGTGTAATGAGAAAGAATTGTCAACAGTGACATCTCAGTTTTGTACTGATAATATGAATTTAATGTCAATGTTGCTGATACTTTTTGTTTGAGGTCAAGGACAGGAATGAGAAAGTCTTTGTAAGGTGATCAAAATGGCTTCAGTTTTATTGTCATTCATCTGCACCTTGTTAAATATCATCCATGACTTCAGATCCAAAATGCACTTGTCTGTGTCTTGGATGTAGCATCAATTTCAGTTGGTTGATTTAATTTGTATATTTGAGGAATCTGATTAAAATCAGATCTCCTCTGTCCTATGTGAAGATCTGACAGCGACATACTAAGGGGTCATGTTCTGGTGAACTATGTCATTACTATAATTGCTAATTTATGAGCCATTCAGACCAAGTTCTATACCTTTGCATTTGGGAGACTGCGCAGTATGGCTGAAGAGCTTGAATGTGTGCTGAATTAATTGATTACTTTCAAATTTCTGAAGCTGTATTTCCATTGGCTAATTCAAAGGTCACCAGAACAAGACTCCTAAGCGGTTGCTGTCAGATCTTCACATCGGACAGTGAAAATCAGATTTTAATCAGATTGATTTTTCAGTGTCATCACAGTGTATCCCCCAGGGGTGTAAAATTGAGGGTTAAAAAAAACCCTTGGTGTCAGAACTGGGGGTCAAATAAAAAATGTGGGGGTCAAAAATGTACTGACAAATTTTCATCTGACCCATACTTTTTCAGCTTGAAATAGGTTATTGCAACTTGTACAACATCCTCTCACTAAAAATACAAATAAACCAACACGTACAATTAACACACAAATGCATTGTCCATTCAAAGGATAATTTTATTAGATCATTTTCCTTTTAGTTTAAAGTCGTACTTTTAAGAGTCTCCTTATAATCTTTTTGTAGCAGTATAGACCAACACATTACATATAAGCCAATACAAAAATCCGAATCTGTTTAACCAAATGACAGTTAATTTACTGCCTGTCATAAAATGTGTACTATCATCGGTTTCATTGTACTTCGTCCTAAAACACATTTATCCAAAAATCAAAGAGGCTAATGATTCATCTTCTCTTTAATAAGTTACACTTGAACTTGTAGATCTTTCTTTCGTTGCAGCAAAGTTAAAAACCAACAAAATCTGCAACAACCCCCTGACTTTGTAATACAAATAATGGATTTGTCTCTGCAAGTTTACTTATTTCTTTGTTGTGAAAGAATGTCTAGGGTGATAATGTGTTCTAAAGATATCTTGTGGTGAACAAGGGCAGATTTTTTAAAATTCTTAAATGCTGTCACGAAAGGATTATTCACTTCTGCAGTCTTCACAATCACCTGATCAAAAGTCACACTGGTAATCCCAATGGATGTGCCATATTCCAGTCAAGGGAATTATTTTCTCCATTTTTCATTAAAGTTAGATCCACAGTTACTCTTTTGTGTTCTGCTTCTTTCACTTTCTTTGCTTGATTCTTAGTGCATGCCGTTTTAATCTGGAGATCACATTTTAGTGCAACAAGCATTGAGGTTAAACATCTGGAAAACATCTTGCTGAGCTCGATGGAAATCGCATGAGAGCTCGCAAGATTAGGGGAAGCTACTTCATCATAACAATGCATATGCTAGTCTGGTTCCCTGTTTTGTATGCTCCGTATAGCGGAGTGCAATGCAGGGAGCATACGAAACATGGAACCAGACTATGCCTATGCTCGAAGTATACACGATGCCATCCCTCATCCAAAGCATTGGATATTAAATAAATCCTTTGCGTCAAAATACACACAACAAAAAAACCATGTGCGTCGATTTTCTCCAGCATGCGTCCCTGATGCACAAATATGCATAAAGGGAAACACTGGACATTAGCATGCAATTGGTTAGATGCCAGATGATGAGTTATGACAGTTGAAAGGGGCTGAGTGTAAAAAATGGAGAGAATGGGTCTGAGAAAAGAACCACATGCAGCTCTAAAACAAGGATGGACTTAAATGCTTTTACTTTTATGTGTTGAGTGTCCTGGTATTAATCTGCAGATCTTTTATACGAAATTGATGTACTTGTGCAGTGTTTACTTGTGTATATTGTATATTATAAGACTAAAATTGCTAGTGCATAATATAAAGGGTCCATAGCACAGTCCCTGATTAGCTAGTATATTGTGAATAGTACAGACACTGATCTGTTCATGTATTGTGAATAGCACAGATCCTGATCTCTTCTTGTATTGTGTGCATCAACAAGAAGAAAGTCAGAAATGGACCTGATGTGTGTCATCTCCAGATATGCCCTCTTGACGTACAGTACAGATCTTTTTCTGCTAGTGTATTGTGAATAGCAAAGACCCTAATCTGTTACTGTACTGTGAATAGTGCAGACTGATCTATTAGTGTATTGCAAAGAAACACAGGCTCTGATCTATTAGTGTATCTTAAAAATAGCACAGACCCTGATCTGCTGATGTATTGTGAATAGCAAAGACCCAGATCTGTTGGTTTATTGTGAATAGCACAGACCCTGATCTGCTTTTGTATTGTGAATGGCACAGACTGTTAACAGTGTAGTATGCAATAACAGATCTTGCTTGATGCTGTTTGTAAATGGATTTTGCATTTATAGGCAAAGTAAATACAGTATAATGCTGTTCATGAGAGATATAAAAATTGCCTTATGGGTGATTTTGTCTTATATTGAGGTATATTTATTCATAAAAGTGGACTGTCTTATGGGTGAGGTTGCCTTTTATTGACATATTTTATGCATAAATGTGGACTGCCTTATAGGTAAGATTACCTTATATTGAGATATTTTATTCATAAATGTGGACTGCCTTATTGGTGAGGTTACCTTATATTGCGATATTTTATTCATAAATGTGGACTACCGTATAGGTGAGGTTGCCTTATATTGAGATATTTTATTAATAATGTGGACTGCCATATAGGTGAGGTTACCTTATACTGAGCTATTTTATTCACATTGTTACAGTTATTGTTACAGTTATAATAACCGCTCTGGTGGCCCAGTGGTTAGAGCGTCTGCCATGGATGTGGGAGGTTGTAGGTTCGATCCCCATCTGAGTCATACCAAAGACTTATAAAAATGGTACTAACATCTGCCTCGCTTGGCACTCAGCATTAAGAGGTTAGTATTAGGACTGGTCGGCCTGGTGTCAGGATAATGTGACTGAGTGGAACATCATGCTACATGTCTGCGGCATGATACCCCAGTGCTAGACATCACTATAAACTGCCACACTGCAGACATCATAGAGATATGACTGACAAATTGTTAAAGCTATGTTAAATATCCAAATCAAACACACACACACAATTACAATAATAAAATTGTACCCATAACCATACTCACCTTATAAAAGGGACTGCCTTTTATTGATGGATTTCTTTACTATGTATGTACATCCCTCTCTACATATTGGTTGGTGGAAGAAATTCTCTTTTGAGTGCATGTTTTTGATTTTCAACATTTTTCATTTGTTTTCAGGTGTGGATGATGTGTTTGTATTTATTAACATATTTAGACAGATGAGTAATATTACGGATCCACGTCAGCGCCTCTGGCTTACCGTTAAGACGGCAGGGAAAGCTACCTTCTTTACTTCTTTCACCACTGCTGCTGCCTTTACTGCAAACATAGCTTCAATGGTATGTTTTGTTGACTTGTCAGTCTCTTTATGCACTGTGTCATGTTCCAATTTCCAAGCCCTTTCTACCCATTCTTGTATGTAACTTTTATGTAATTCCTAATTAACAGATAGAAATAATAGATTTTTAACTTTTGGATCACTTTGGTATCAGTGTGCTTGTCATCGGTCCATCAGTCCATATCCTAGGTTAAGATCAGTGCAGAAGATTTTAGATTAAGCTTAGTGTTAAAGTTGTGTTTTCTGTAGCTAATTGAAATAAAGGGTAAAAATGGATTCTTTTGTATTTGGAAAAGGACCAATAATTACCCCAAATTGCACGAGTCATCTTTAATGCCAGATACATGTTTAGTGAAATAGGGTCATGATGATTATCTGTGATATGAGTTTTTATATCTGCCAGAGACATGATGACTTGAATAGGATTTGGATGATATAATTTTTTATCTTCCAGTGGATTATCCTTTTGAAGGATATTTAATGGAATACATCTTCAGTTGTGTAACTCAGAATTAATGATAGAGAAAAGCAGTGAGATATGATACTTGTTTATAATGCTGTGGTGATGAATGAAAATAACCTGAAACTGGTTGGAAAAGTCAAATGACCATGCATTTATTGATGATTCATTTGAAAAGTTGAATAACCAAGCATCCATTTTCGATTGGATGAAAGTCAAACGACCAGGCATCCATTTATGATTGGATGGAAAAGTCAAATGACCAAGCATTTATTTATGATTAGATGGAAAAGTCAAATGGCCATGCATTCATTTATTATTGGACAGAAAAGTCAAACAACCATGTATTTATATATGATTGGATGGAAAGTCAAATGACCATGCATTCATTTACGATAGTCCATAAGCGAATATAAACTTAGATTAAAGTTTTCTTTTTTATGCTCCTACAGACTGTAACTGCCCCAAGAAGCTTGTTATCAAGTTTTATGCAAATCCATTCAGTGAAATTTGGCTTGCCGATATGTATGCATATGTAGATAACCTGATTGGATTTTCAGATAATTACAGTAATAGGTATTAATTTGTAGATAACCTTATTGGATTTTCAGATTATTACAGTAATAGGTATTAATATGTAGATAACCTGATTGGATTTTCAGGTTACAGCAAGTTTGAATTTTTTAAACACATTTTTGAAATTTTTGGACTTTGACTTTAAAACCTTTTTAGTGTGATTGAGCAGAAAACCACCTTAGGTAGTCAAATGAATGTTTAAAGACTTATTTGTTTTCACATGTAGATAAACTGATTACATGCTTATTTGGTGTCATATTAGATAAAATGATTTTAAGTTCAGAGCATTACACCACTTTTTCCATGCTCTTTTTGTTAGACATTTTATTATCATTTTGGACTTGTTAGAACTGTAAAGCAGGAACCACTGTATATAGACTAATAAAAATTTGTATGTATGTATGCAGATAATCTGATCAGATTTTCATGTATGTATGCACGTATAGATAATCTGATTAGATTTCAATGTATGTATGTATGTAATTTGATTAGATTTTCTTGTATGTATGCATGTATAGATAATCTGATTAGATTGTAATGTATGGATGTATGTATAGATAATCTGATTAGATTTTCATGCATGTATGTATGTATGTATGCAGTCTGATCACATTTTCATGTATGTATGTATGTACAGTCCTACCCGTTTATGTCGACATCCTCGGGCCCGAGGAAATATTGTTGACGTAGGCGGATGTCGAGATAAGTGTTTGGGGGGGGGGATCTGAAAAAAAGATACAAGTTAAATTCATCAGTAAGGGGTGACCTGTCATCATTGAGTAGCATTTATACTTTGAGAAAACAAACAATGCAAATTTTGATTACATGAAGACAAAACCAGTGTGAAATACACTTGTATATTGACAAATTACATTTTGGTTACCTTTGTGTAATAAAATCCACAATAAAATATTGCATCAGTCACATCCTTATGTGAAAAACATTCACTACGATTTTCAATGTCGGCATAAGCACATGGTTGCATAGTAGTTATTTACATGCTTCAAGTACATGTACTTAAATTGGCCTAGATTTTGGTCATTCTGTTCCCATCTTATTGAGGCTACCAAGGGGATGGGGCTATTCACAGGGAAATGAAAACCTGTTGACAAGTTGGTTTAAACAGTACGTGTATTTAGTAACAGAAGTCATCGTGAAAAGTACATAAAAGTGAACAAGAGATATGCGGTTGATATGATTAAAGAAGGCATAATATTGTATACATTGACACATGCTAATGAGGTATTAAAAGAAAATGATTCTTACAATACAATATTGTAACAAGTCAGCTCAAGTGGTATACATTTAAAATTTTTCACAGACATCTTTGCGAGATGCCCCACCCTCAACTTCCTTAACAGCCAGATATTTAGTTTCCAGAGACTGTAAATTTAATCTGCATTTTACACTGCCGTTGGTAGCCATCGTAAATATAAATAAAGTTAAAAAGGAAATTTCACAGCACAATAAACTTGTTTTAATCACCGATCACTTTGGAAAATGCGAGAACCAATCAGATTTCATTGCTTTTATTTAAGTCGCCACAAGAGGCCAACTTTATAGGACCAAACAAAAGCCAGTTTTTTGGGTTTTTTTTTTATCCGACCGCGACATTAAAGCCTGGCGGCAAGATCAACTAAATTGTTGAAGAAAGTACAGGTCGGAACTGGCCGCTTGCCGACATAAATGATTAGGTGGGAAAATTAAAGCCTGGCGGCAAGATCAACTAATTGTTGAACAAAGAATGGGTCGGAACTGGCAGCTTGTCGACATAAATGATTAGAAAACAAAGGATTTGTTCAAGCTGGGACCAAGGGCTTCTGTCGACATGTACGTTTATTTTTTATCTCGATGTCGACATAAGCATGACAATTTTGGTAGTAATAGTAGACCAAGGGACCAGGACTTTGCTTTTCTGTCGAAATAGGCAGCTTGTTGACATAAGTGATGTCGATATAAGTGGGTAGGACTGTATGTATACAATTTGATAAGATTTTCTTGTATGTATGCATGACTAGATAATCTGATTTGGTTTTCATGTATGTATGCATATATAGATAATCTGATTAGATTTTCATGTATGTATGCACATACAGATAATCTGTTTAGATTTTCATGCAGTTATAGCAATATTTCATAATTGGAATATTTGTTTTATACTTTTATTTTTTGTTTTGCATGTCTATTGTGGTACCATAGTACAATATTAGTACTAAATATTAGTATCCCTAACTTTACCATTGATGGGGTACTAGATGTTCCTATACATGTCAGTGGAGCATAGTATAACATTAGTACTAATATCAGTACCCCTAACTCCATCATTGATGTGATTAACATCTGACATTTTTTCAGCATAGTGTCAAAAAGTGTAAAGCCACTGTATACATATCCTTAAACAAATTGAATAGTGCTCATATTTAATACCAGAATTGCAGAATTTTGCAGTTTAAAGTTAGCCTTTACCTTCATTACATGAATTTTGCTCATGGATCCTCCACTCTATTAGTTCAGCTTATACTACATAAGTTTTCAGCCTTATTTTTCAGTGTGTCATATAAGGACATTGCATCCTTATTTGGAAACATATAAAGGTCATAGTTAATATGGTGTACTTTGAATAGACATGTTAATCAATATAAATGCACATAAGAGCCTATTTTACATTTGTAAATTTCAATGGATTTGTTTCCTTTATTTCTCCATACAAACTTGCATGAAGTATATAACTTTTGTATGCTTGCTGTTTTAGTTCTGTTATTCATCAGTTAATATATTGTAGAATACAGAGATGGTGTTGTCAGCCTTATTTTGAAAATTAATTATTGCAAGAATTGTGTGTCGTGGCGGACAAAATATGGTTAATGTAAACATACCAATATATTTTATCTTACGTAGACGTAATAACTTTATATTAAGCCATGTAAACATACCAATATATTTTATCATATGTAGGCCTAATAACTTTATATTAAGCCATGTAAACATACCAATATATTTTATCTTACGTAGACGTAATAACTTTATATTAAGCCATGTAAACATACCAATATATTTTATCTATGTAGGCCTAATAACTTTATATTAAGCCATGTAAATATACCAATATATTTTATCTTACGTAGACGTAATAACTTTATATGAAGCCATGTAAACATACCAATACATTTTATCTTATCTAATAACTTTATTTTATGCCAAACTTTCAGAAAACTATAATCAACCATGTTGAGGTTACAACATTGTAGCTAAGTGTTACATGTTCTACAAATATAGATCATGTTAACTGTTCCATATGCTTGTTTCTTTCATTATTTCACATTTAGTGAACTATTTCTTGTGAATTTCATAGATTCCAGCTGTACATGACTTTGGGCTGTTCATGTCGCTGATAGTATCTTGCTGCTGGGTGACAGTGATGTTGATGATGCCCCCAACCCTTTACATTTGGTATGTTGGTATTAGGGGATTTGAAGAGAAGCTTATGTCAAGGTAAGCAGGGAGATATATATATATATATATATATATATATATATATATATATACATACACACACACACAGTGGGGTCCCCCTCTTATACAGCCACCCCTTCTGCACCGGGAAAGTGGCCTTATAAGATGGGTGGCCTTTCTAGAGGGGGACTAAATTTTTTGTGAGAAGTATATGTAATGTACTTAGTAAGAAAGCTACATTCTTCAAAGCATTGAATATCTTCATTTAATATCTTCGTTTAAAAGTAACATTAACTATTAAAAGGTTCTTCTTCTTATAATAATAGACTTATTTCAACTGAATATGCATTAATAGTTCTTATTCTTGGCGTAAGTGTGATATGCGAGCAGGTGTTGTTGTCATGCATATTGCAAAAACATTCAAAAATGTCATTTAAATCTTGGTACATACATAATTCTCTTTCCATTTGCTCCATTTTCCAACTGCTGCTGAATAACCTCCTTATTGGTTGCAATGTTGTTTAATCGAGTCTATTCAACATAAAGTTGTTTTGTTTGAATCTTTTCTACCTAAAATTGCTCTGCAAGTCCCCCCTCCCCACCTCACTCGATGTCATCGAGTAGAATAAGTACTTTTTTCTAAAATAATCATCTCCATTTACGTGATGACATGTTAATGTTTGGTAATGATTTATTCGAATGTTGCTAACTGTATGCGATTTAATTATGCAGACAAAACTTTTGTAGAATGGGTGAAATGCCTTCTTTGTAAAGGAAGAGATAAATGTTGTCACGTGATTTTTTGGTCTTTGTTTGGTACCCTGTTTTGTTCAAGGTTAATTTCTCTGTGCGTGTGTCGGGACAAAATCTATTTTTAGCCTATGCTGACCCTGTTATGATCTTGACAATTATGTCCGGTTGTAATCATCAATGTTGCCAACTACATGACTGATAAAACAATTTTTCTGCATTTAAACAAAATGCCATGTGTTTTTAAAGGCAGCGATCTTGTCACGTGATTCATTAGTCACAGTCTGGTTCCCTGTTGTTTTTACATTTCTTTACACTAATTGAGAGAAGCCAAAACAGCTTCGATATGTACGCAGATTTGACCTGAACAATAGCACCTCACGGCCGTTAGGATTTATAATCTTGACAATTATTGTCAGCAGTAATAGCCACTAATTATGAAAGTGAACAAGCTCAACATCTTACTAAGGGAAGCCATAAAGGCTATGGAACCATTTTCCCGCTGACTTGTGTATTGTACATCAATACCTCCACTTCTCAGCTGTTACTACTGTTCAGTAATTGTAATCTTAACAATTATCAGAGTGACTAAAGCAGACATCTCATGATAACACAGCAGTAAGGCTAATCGGATTACGTGTACTTAACTTTTTGTATGGATTAAAATTCGAGTCTTTCTCGGCTTTATGGAATAAATGTGGCTTCTCGTGAGGCGTAAATGGTATAATATTAACCTTAGTGGTAAATGTACTTTAGTCAACACTTCTTTCAGTAACAGGAACCTGACATTGGAAAACAGAAATCGGATTACGTAACACACATTATGAATAAAATACTGGTTCTGGATACATATTACAAAATAAAATGCGGCCGCTTGTGAGGGGTAAATTTTATATTTTTTGCACTAATATGCTGGCCACTGGTCACATTAGCAGGGTGGCCTTTCGTGAGGGGTACTTTTGAACATATATATAACTTGGGAAGACTGATTGTTTACTTTCTTTTTTCTATTTTTAAATTCTCTGTCAAGCTATTGAAGTATCATATTTATAATAATATTTGCATTGCAAATGGGTTAATTTTCTGATGATAAAGGTCATAATAAGTGGAATTGACTTTGATCAAGGCAAGTTTTTTTAAAGCCACGTGACAGGGCCTGCATCTTAATGATTTGTGGATAAGATAAGTTATACTGTAAGCAGCATCATATCACTTGAGAGCTCTACTGTCTGGAGAGAAAAAGTTGTGTTAGCAGAAGGGATGGTCCTTAAATAGGTTGTACAGAATTTAGTAATTTAGTTACATGTTTGATATGTGACAGATATCTAATTTTGTGTCTCGTCTGTGATGCATGGTATTTAGATAAAGATTGGACAGAACATTTTTGATGTTATATTTGTATGCCTGTTTTTATCATCAATACAAAATTATATTTTCTTCAGAGTTTCTTGAAACAGTTGAAAGCTTGTTTTGCATATTAATTAAGTTGTAATTAGACATGATATGTAGGCTCAGCAGTCCGTTAATGATAGAACATGATTCATAAACCAAGACTTGATTTTTATAACTCTTATTAACTTGAGTATGTACTCATTTGGCCCAAATTTCATAAAACTTCTCAACTTGAATATGTACTCAATTGCTTCCAGTTTCATAAAACTTCTCAACTCAAGTACTCAACTGGCTCCAAATTTCCTGAAACTTTGAAACTTGAGTATGTACACTGCTGCTTCTGATTTTTTGAGTACATATTCATCTGGTCCTAAGTTAATAAAATTCCCAACTTGAGTATGTAGTCAGCTGGCCCTGATTTTATAAAATTTCTTTAGTACATATTAAAGGCATAATTTAGCCTCTGTGTAAGTTGTAATTAATTTAAATTTTAGGGTCATGATTACTGTGCAATGCCAAAAATGATAGTTTGTTTGAAAGTGAAGGTCTGATCCAGTTATCCTATGGTAGTTTGCATAAAATTGGGTGGGGGGTGGGGTGAAATTGTAGTTGAGATTTCACTCAAGGTTGAGGTTTATTCTGAAAGCAGTACAAGATCCCTGATACATGTATCAGGTCAGAGTTGTGTTCTTAAGGTGGACAAAATCATTTGCTTACAAATTTGCACTATATAAATTTACTGACCCATGAGAATAAATGCAGTGACACTTACATCTGGAAGGCATTAAAAGGACTACAAATATTGTCTTTTATGTTCATGTCATTTATATGTAGTGTGCAAATATAAATTAAATTAAGGAAAGCGATTTTGTATGAGCACATTTTCTTGACATAGATACATCTGCTATACATTTGCTTCAATTAATTTTTGTACAGGATTAAGTGTAGATGTAAAAGATTCAAGCTATCCTTACCCCCACATGTGGCACTGTTTATTGAGAATAGTAACCATGGCAACACCATGGTGGTGCATGAGGAAGATGATGTGGCAATGCTATCGTTGGATGATCCTGTGCCAGTTAGTGGTGAGAATATCTCAGTATTGATATTTTTGTTTTATATATTTATATGAGTATGCTTCTGCTAACTGAATAATGAGGGGAGAATGGAGGAAACTCTAACTCTTGATTTCTTTCAACCATAGCACAAGATGATTCATTTATTAAAAAAAACATCAACAAAGCCATAATATTATCATTGTCTTCAAATACAATTCTGTATATGACAGTCTCACACAAGGTCAGGGTATATATTGGCACCATACTATTAATTCATTGTGTTAATACCTCTTTTGATGAATGAAAATTATAGATTTACTATGTTGAATTCAGTTGCAATAAAGTTTACTTCAACAAGACAACATAGCTTGATTGTAAGATCTGAAATGAAAAATCTGCTAGGAAAACACTTGCTTGACACTTCTTCTAAAGCACAATACTTATTTGAATTGAATTGATATATAAATGGAATTAAATTGGCTGAGGGAAACACTCACAATGACTTAACTCGTAAATTATACAATGAAAACATCAATAAATTATGTTCTTATAGATTGAGCTAGATTAATAAGGTATTGTTGGATTGAATGTCAATTTGGTCAGGATAACACTCACAGTGTCCTGGACATTTGAGCTTCGTATGAAAGTATTAGAATTATGTGTATTGAGTGTTAATGATTAAATTGGATTGAGAATGTGAAATTGTTGATAATACTGCTCACAATGAATTCGTCATTCTATTTCCCTAAGAATAATTTTGGTCCTGCAGTTTAAGAAAATGAATTATATATTTGCAGCGTAATGAAATTTCTCATGTATGCATTTAACTTTGTAAAAAAAAATCATATAAAGAAAATTATTACATAAATAACTAAAAGTATTGATCTGTAAGGACAACACTCACTTGACCATATTTACTAAGTTCTTATAACAAATAATATAACAATATCTAGTTTGCTTGTAAAATAAATTAGAAATGAATAGAATTTATTTAATTTAGAAGAGAGAAATTATTGAACAATTCCTTAAATAAATAAATTTTGCTTTGTGCTCAAATAAACTTTAAAAAAGATTTACTGTCCAAAATATTGCCTAAAGTTCCAAAACTCTATACAGACTAATACTAACCTAAACAAAACAAAGGAAAATAAATAAAACTCACAATAACTGTGATGTGACTAGTGTGATAGCTGCTGATCTGATTGACCACCCACATATACACTTCAGATTAAATGCACAAAGCCCACGACCAACAGAGCCCACAAAACCCACAAAGTTTGTTAAACTCTTGCAAGAAACTTGAGCTAGTATGGCAACAGTACATTTAGTTAATTTCACAATGATTATATAAAAAAATTAACCACCCTATAGTTTACACATTACTATCTTACGATTGTATTTGGCCCTCCCCCATAAAATCAGTGCATTTTTTGTGGCACATACCTTGCTATCACTGTGGCTAATAGCAATAGTTCAGAGCCTGTGCTAAGTTTTGCACTCTTACAAGATTACCTAGGTAGACTGCATGACAAGGGGAGTCAGCTTTTTTTGTACCAAGTGAAGTAAAGAAGAGAAAATAAAAAATTAAATACAGTGATGTACAAAAAATAAATGGGGGGGGGAATAAACACATTGAGTATGCATTGTACAGTCTTAAATGGTTAACTAAAAATAGTCATTAATCAAGGTGGCCAGCTGCCAGCATTGATTCTTCGTATTTTTGCTAACTCAGAACATGTAGACAATACCAGCTTACAGTTATTCGAAGAAGTAAGCAAAACATCTAATCATTGAAAACATTAATGTTAACTCTTTTGAGAAATTTGCTTAGTAATGCATTGATTAAAAAACAATCAAGACTCAATCAGGCATCTAGTATCAAGAGTGTTTTCTGTATACATGTATACATGCATCTATCTTTCACTCCAAAAATGCAGGTTATTACAAGATATATATATATATATATATATACCACATAAATTAAAAATAACATGGCTTTTAAAGTGTTGGTATAAAGCAGTTTGATATACCAATACCATTGGTATATCAAATTGTGATCCGCACATAGTGCAATAATACACATGCATAAACATTCTTGGAACTGTATGCTGTTGGGTCTATTCCTATAGATCAGTGATGAATTTCCACTCATTAATCATTAGTGAGGTATGAAAATAACGATAAAAAGTAATAATAATCCCCGTTTTCTAAATGAATTTAACAAGGTACACAATTTAATCTCAATCCCTTCTTTTTCTGTTTTCCACTCCCCTTTCATGCACAAGGGACAAAATTTGCAGAAATCTGGAGTGAGAGAGAAAAAGAAATTGGGCTGGATTAAAAAAACCTTGAAACTGAAATTGCACCAAGTAACCTACAATATTGTTCTTCATAACGGTATGTTTACACTTCCCTTGGGACCTATCTAAAGTGTTTATATAATCAATGATACAAAGTTGCAATTGCCAGTTGACACAGTAAGGTAAATGTCTTTGTTACGGGGCACACATATATAATGTATTGAATTCTTTGTTGATGTTGTTTCTTAAATCTGTTATAATGTTCTAAAAATTGATTATTATTAATTAAATGTGAAAATATCCAAAGGCTGCTCCCCTCCCCCTCTTTCTCTGTTGACCATCATATCAAGCTAAGGACGAAAATCCATGAAAAGATGAGAATAGAGGATTTTCGCTAAT
This sequence comes from Megalonaias nervosa, assembly GCA_016617855.1. NCBI lineage: Eukaryota > Metazoa > Mollusca > Bivalvia > Unionida > Unionidae > Megalonaias > Megalonaias nervosa. The sequence continues at coordinate 17,094 of JAECUM010009051.1, forward strand.
GTAATACCACAATGTCTCTGGACCTATGAAGAATGATGCTAAATATTAAGTAGAACAGACCAAAGGAAAAGAGATGGAGAGAGAGAGAGAGAGAGAGAAAAAAAAAATTTATGGTTGGTAGTAATGTTAATTAAATCAGAATAATGACTTAGATCAACTTTAAATATATTAAAATATTTTAATTACCTCTTGTTGGTTCGTCGTTTCATTTAGATTCTCTTCCACGCTAATTTCCTTGCGCCTGTAAGTCAATGCATTGATGAACATTCATAATTCAAGAATCAATGTGTCTGTAGGCCTAGTGCTCTATTTTCTTCTTTAAAATCATCTTTCATGTATAAATCATAAGTGTAACTTATATTGATTTAATCAATGTGAATAAAAATAGAAACTCAAAAATAACAATCAACTTATCAATATGAAAAGGTGATTGTGAATAGGCACAAAAAGACAGAACTACATTTTGTAGCGGACGCACTTAGCAGGGATGTGAATTCATTCACCCAGTCAATACACAGTTGCCTCTCATCAATCTAACTCTGTTCAGAAGGCAAATATATGTATTTGTATGCGATATTAATAAAATATATGTATAGTATGTATGCTGTATCAATGACATACCACTTGTATAAATTTTTCAGTAAAAGGAAACTTGGCAAGCCTTGTTTCTTTTAAATGAAAAATTTATTCATCTCATGTAATATCATTGATACAGCATACATACTATATATATATATATATATCTATATCTATATCTATATATATATGGCTTGGATGAAAAAGGATTGTCATGAGTTTGTTACCTACAAGATGAGATGAGATATCTCTGTTATTCACTTGGAACAAGTACATTTTCTTTTTTATTTTATACTCAAACATTTTGGGTAGCTAAAGTGTGTAATTGATTGAAGCAGCAGATTTCTTATGTTAATATCTGCTTTTTAATGTTTATTTTCTGCTGTGTTTTGTGTATATTTGCACAGAAAATATGAGCAGTAATTCTTTTTCAAAATTAACATAAGAAAGCACAGACTTACCCCCCTCTTACAAACAGTTTCAAGTGTGATTTGAATTTGGTTTTCTTGCATGACTGGTAGACATCTTACCATTGTACCAAGCAATTCACAGTTTAGCTGATGAAATATTTTGGTCATAATATTATCACTGTCTATGTGAAAAGTTTTTCAATGAAAAAAATAAAATTGTGAATCATCAGAATTATTCATAGACTTTCATAAAATAATTGATTATATTCCAATAAGGACTTGCAGAAGGTTATTATTTGATTGGACATCAATCAGTCATACTCTAGCATCCCACAGTTCAGTGTAGTTTTGATCTTAGTCCATCTGTGCCGCAATTATTAGGTATGTCATCTAAGTCATAAAGGTGTTTAATTTTGTCAGTCATTTGATGCCTTGTCAGTCATTTGATGCATCATGATCAAGATTACTTCTGCTTTGATAGCAAAGAAATTAAAGAATGGCTTACATTTTCATGCTGAATGCTTAAGTCATTGAAAGTTATAACCATTTAAGGTGTCATGTAAATGCAACTTATGGTGTCATATGAATGCAAGTACTGTGTACTAAGAGATCATAGGAAACAATGAAATTAATGGCAGTGAGAGTGGGACTTCACCAAAGCATCTGATACCAGAACTGGGAATGATAGTTAAGCTGATTGAGCACAAAGAGTGCACAAGAAAATGAAATAATTACACTGTTTATATCCTAAATAAAAAGTTTGGCTTCAAAATTACCTACAAGAAAAGAAATGTTTTTTTTTGTTAAAATTCTTGCAGCAGTTTAACACTTATGATAGAGTTACTTTCTCTGTAGGCACTATTATTAATGTTTTAATATATCTGTAGAAAATTTGATATTTCATCTCCATTGTATCTGTAGGAATTTTGATATTTCATTTCTAATGTATCTGTAGAAATTTTGATAGTTCTAATGTATCTGTAGAAATTTCATATTTCATTTCTATTATTTATGTAGAAATTTTGATATTGAATAAGAACAATATTAAAAAATAATTTAGTTTCAACAAGAACTGCTTGAAGTATGAATTACTGCATTAACATAAAGGAAATTCAAGTAAATGTTTATAATTGTAGTGATATAATGAACAGGTATTAAATAAATAATCAAATACATTTATTTTTAGTAAAGAATCAAATACAGTTATTAAGTAAATAAATACAGTTATTGAGCAAATGCTCAAAACAGTTCTTAAGTAAATAATCAAATATTGATTTTAATTAAATAATCAAATACAGTTATTAAATAAATAATGAAATATAGTTAATAAGTAAATAATCCAATTCAGTCATTAAGTAAATAATCAGATAGTTATTAAGTAGATGATCACATACAGTTATTAAGTACATAATCAAATACAGTTATTAAGTAAATTATCAAATACAGTTATTAAGTACATATCAAATACAGTTATTAAGTAAATTAACAAATACAGTTATTAAGTACATATCAAATACAGTTATTAAGTAAATTAACAAATACAGTTATTAAGTAAATTAACAAATACAGTTATTAAGTACATATCAAATACAGTTATTAAGTAAATTAACAAATACAGTTATTAAGTACATGTCAAATACAGTTATTAAGTACATAATCACATACAGTTATTAAGTACATAATCACATACAGTTATTAAGTACATATCAAATACAGTTATTAAGTACATATCAAATACAGTTATTAAGTACATAATCACATACAGTTATTAAGTACATAATTAAATACAGTTATTAAGTACATATCAAATACAGTTATTAAGTAAATTAACAAATACAGTTATTAAGTACATATCAAATAGACTTATTAAGTATATATCAGATACAGTTATTAAGTACATAATCACATACAGTTATTAAGTAAATTATCAAATACAGTTATTAAGTGAATTATCAGATGCAGTTATTAAGTAAATTATCAAATACAGTTATTGAGTACATAATCACATACAGTTATTAAGTATGATCCCTGCTATTATGTGGTAGCTGATGACCATAACTGACTGTCCCATTCTTTACCAAACTACAGTGTTATGAGAACGTTGTATGTATGAGTGTTGGGGAGGGGAAAAAAACAAAATACTAGTCAAATTTTATGAATTTATGTATGTATTTTGGGGAGGGGGAATAAACACAATGCCAGTCAAATGTGAGAATATTACTACCTGTCAATTTATATAACAGTTGAAATTAAATATTGCCCTATGTCAAAATTAAAATTGCCCCATGTCTGGATTAAGATCATTCCATGTCAGAATTAATATTGCCCCATGTCTGGATTACGATCACTCCATGTCAGAATTAAAATTGCCTCATGTCTGGATTACAATCACTCCATGTCAGAATTAAAATTGCCCCATGTCTGGATTGTGATCACTCCATGTCCGAATTTAAATTGCCCTATGTCTGGATTAAGATCATTCCAGGTCAGAATTAAAATTGCTCTGTGTCTGGAATAAGATCACTCCATGTCTGGATTACAATCACTCCATGTCAAAATTAAGATTGCTGCATGCTCAGTGTCGTGTATAAACAATAATTATAATCTGTAAGGTTTGTGAAATTTAACTGAAGCTTTTGGTCTGTTTATCAGTTTGGCTGATGTCTTGAGTTGTGTCATGGAATAAGGAACATCTAAGACAAAAGTCAGGATTAATGACATGAGTATGTTAAATCTGAATTTATGTTCCAATGAAGTGTATTATAGTATGGAAGAAAACACTGCAACCTTAATTGTGACTGGGCACTTAGTGTTACTTCATCCATCTTTTTGGCAGTCTCTGTTTCTCACACCTTGGTTTAAGTTTTGTATTAAGATCAGTTGATCATGCACTTTGAATTTTAGGTCATACAGCTTTCAATGTGAATTCCTCTTAATGTTTACACAGCCCTTTCATCAAAAGCAGGTGCACCAATTTGACTAACGTGAAGTCTCCGCCAAATATAAATTACATACAGTAACTATATCGTCGTGTTAGAGTAAATAATTCTTGGATAGGTTTTAGCTCACCTGGCTGTAGGACCAAGTGAGCTAACGGTGTGGCCCTTCTTTCTTCTTCAGATATGTTACCCAGTTATAATACCTTAGGAGAGTTACTACTACCTTACAAATCCAGCCCTCCCAGGCTAAAGCTTTTAACTAAAAAGCTACAAGTTATTTTGCCTTCCTGGGTGGCAGTTAGATAGTGATCTCCTCTTGATACTGGAATTGGTGTCAAACCCTGTGAAATTGTCAGTTACTACTTCTGCTTGTGCCAAGTAGCACGCTTTCTACAGAGAGAGGGGCCTCGCAAATCAATACAAGTAGTGATGAAGTTTTCTACCTCAGCAAGTTAGAGGAGTTTAATCTTCGAAGGGAAGTGTACTCCATCTGTAAATTTCCAGCATCTCTGTTCTTCCTGTCACTGTTGTCAAAGTTTCCTAACTTTCTCTGTTATCACTTTGCCATCTTTGCACTCTTAGGCACCTTCAGTACATACCTGCATGGGTTGTGATGGCATCCCCTCATATTGCTATAACCATATTAATAAGTGCGTGTCTGGTGCATGATATAAAAAAAACTCATTTAATATTGCTGTATAATTTCTGCTGAGTCAGGATACATACAGTTAAGTTTCCATATTGTCTTGATGTCTAATTCATGGTTGTATACATGATGCTTTACTGATTTTGCCTGTACAGAATGTCATTGAGGGTTTCCTACAGGTAACCCATAATGGATATTCTAGTGTCTACTCCATAAGTATTAATAATGATGCTTCAGTTCCTTTTGTTATATGCAGGTTTTGTGTGTAATGTAGAAAACCTGTTTATATAACTATATATATTCTGCTGTGGTCAGATAAAAACAGGTAAGTTTTCTATATATGGTTTTCTTGATAGTGTCCAGTTCATGCATGTAGTATACTGTTAAGTAACATTTCAATGACTTTACATGTATAGACAGTCAAAAATTGGTTTTCCTATGGGTAAATTTTGTACTAGAATTGATTATCTGGTGGATCAGTATCCCATACCCCATCTCAGCCTCAAGAACTGGGGCAACTTCATGCCAGTCAAGATGGTCATGTTCCTTGACAACCAGATTTGACAATATAATCCTGATTGCATTGGGCCATGACCACAATTGTTCATACAGTATCAGCCATCAGAAAACAAACTTGTCCAGTTCTATGACATGCATATGATGCCCATTTTATTGCCACAATGCCCTAGAAACCATGTCATGAAACCAGTTATACAGCAGACTAACCCACATAGCACTGCTAAACACCTCCTGTGGATGACACCCAGTCTATACAGGCATACTCATGGATCAGGCTAACCAGCATAGTGCTGCTAGGCATTTCCTGTGGACAACATCCAGTTCATATAGGCACTCTCATGGATTGATCTAATTCACGTATTACCTCTAGACCAACGGTCAGCAACTTATTTTACATAGCATGCCACTTTTATCCAGATTAATTACAAAATGAACGAGCACATACCACTAGTAAGAGAGTAACACTGTTAAAATTGAGATTTTTGGCTGCCTCTTGATGTGCCACCTTGTGGCATGCCTGCCATAGGTTGCCAACCCCTGATTTAGACATTTCCAATGTATGAAGTTCATCTTGCTGTCTCATTTTCTAAGATGTCTCTTCACTTGCCCTCAAGCTTCTGCCACCCAGAGGTAGCTTCTACTTAGTGACTCCTTGGAATTCATGGGATCTAACTTCTAATGTGCTGCACATGTAGTGAGCCACCATCCTTGACATTCCTCTAACTGCTTCACAGATAGCATAAGAGACATCAGGTTCTGTACCTTAATCCAAAAATGACAAAGCTGGCCCTCAGGTTCCCTTGTCATTAATAGATTTTACTGTGATGAGTGAAATTCTGCCATGCAGGCCTGGACTGAAGAAATTTTCTGTCCACTTAGAATTCTGGCCTTCTCTTTCCTCTTTATCACCTGTGGGGTCTACAGTTCTGATATCAGGTGATCATTTTCTGCTGAAGAATCTACTTTCAATTGCTTCCAAAATATGACAGAGTTACTGACATTTTGGGACTCCTTACATGGTAAATTACTACAAGTTCAAAGCACCTACAAACATTATTTTGTTGCAGTGCCTTTCCTGTTTTCCATTTGGATACCCATGAGTTGATGTATAAAGTTGGACCATGGGATCAATGTTGCATCTAATATCTATGGTGATCTTCAACAGGTGGAATACAGCTACCTTCTTCTACCCTGAATCTCACTGGAAGTAAATGAGAGCATGTTTATATAATGGACCACTTCATAAGATAGTGGCCCAACTTACTTTAGCAATGGCTATAACAGCAGCTATAAACTTACAATTAGTGGAACAAGATGCAGGGCTCTCTACCTTCACCTTTCTTAAAGACCATCATAGACCAAGCTATGCTTGCACCCTTTATCATCTAATTTCTTTAATGATCAGGTTGACAGAATTCGCAACAAGCCACCAAGGATACATTTCTTTCTTCCCTCACAATCTCAGCTACAGTGAAGGGATTTGCAAGGCAATAACAAAAGATCACAGGGATGCCCCAAGAGGACATGCCACTGGGAGACAGTCAGACTGAATTTACAACCTTCAAAAACCACTGTTGTCCCGAACTTAGTGGAAGAGTCAAATGGATGTTGATTATTTTTGCAAGCATTTCCACGAGACCCTCCCTATCTCAAATGATATACATTCATGCCCCCACCCCCGATCCCAGTAGGGAGAAGGCTCCAATCTTTTCTTGCCGAATGGGGAAGATTTACCATGACAACATGTCGACCTGACAAATTGCTCCTATAGACTCTGTATCATGTTCAGTACACCTCCCAAGCCTTTGCCCAGAGTTCTTTCAGCTGCAATGCAGCACTTATCACTTGGTCATCAACCTAAGCACATTTATCTAACTCTTTTACACACTTGGGTTCATAATGGAAAGCAACAGTGGGTTCTAATGCTGTCCATTGTGGAGAATACGCAAGCAGCATAGACTTGAAAGAGGTGTGACTTCACATCCCCACTCGCATGGCTTCCAAAAGTTCTGTGATTCACCTACAACAGGCTGCAGAACAGCAGGCTGGTTTTATATTTTGGAGCAAGACCTGATATCTTGCCATTCTCATTCTTAATCTCCTTATCAATAAAGATATCTCCAACCTCATAGCCTTTCAAGATTTTGTTTGACTGGGTCTGGAATCCATATTCAAGTAAAAAGAATACGTTGCTCTCATAAATGAGAATTGAATTAATGCACTGGTCAATTCCTTGTCTACACAGAGCAGTCCTTCTGCTAGATAATTTCTTCACCTGTTGAGTTTGCGCAATTGTGGTAGTGGACGTCTTAGCTTTAGGTTGGTTTTTATGGCTTCCATAGCACTGATTCTGTGGTCCATTGTTTGGCTTCCACAGCGTCATTGTTTACATATCAACATTCTCAAGGTGAAAACCATTTTGTAAGCTTTTCAGTTGTGTCTATAGAACATCCATGGGAACAGAGTTCTTATTCTGTCCAACAACTCCACTGTGGTGACTTGTTTCACACAGCAAAGAGGAACAGAATCTCCAGACCTTTACATTGTTGTTTGGGATTTTCTAAAGTGGTGTCCTCAGTGATAAATTCATGTTCAAGTTCTGCATATTCTAGGCTGGCTAATGTACTGGTGGATTCACTGTCCTGCAAGAAGGAACTATTACAAATGGAATGGTCTCTACATTCCTGCTTTCATGCAGTAGATGATCATTGGGATCGAGCTATGATGGACTTATTGGCAACAAAGTGGAATGCCAAAATCTCAACCATTGTTTCACCAGTCCCAGTTCCGAAAATTCTGGATAATCGATGCTGTTTAAATAGATTGGGATGGACAATGTATACACATTTTCAACACCTCAGGTTCTGAAGGTGATACATTAATCAGAAGAATTGGAGCATCTCCTCATCCTGAATACTCCACTCAAATGGGGAATCTTGGATCAGCCTCATCAGTCTCGCAACAGAATTGCCAGGGATCGAGTTGTTCCCTCATCTACTTTGAGCAATGACAATAGCAGGTGTTTCATGCCAACTCAGTGTTACTGAACCTGCACGTCTGGATCTCATTAAAATACATCCTTAAGAACAAACAACTCAAACAATAAGTGGTGGAGAATCTCTCAAGTGAGATGGCCATCAACCTTAGAGGTGTACAAAGGGCAATAAATATATTCTCAGTGGAATGCACAAGAGCACTCTATACCAGTATAGGCATCCATGCCTCAATAGCTAACTTCCTATGGCTGATCAATCAGAACAATTATCACCAATCTCAGTTAAGCTTACCAATCTGATCTTCTGTTCATTTGGATTTCACCTGGCCAATGACACTAGATCCTTGCCCAAGTGGAATGTATCATGAGTATTAACCTGGTCGAACAAGACACCACTGAACTGCTCCCAAGAACTTAATTATTTCACCTCTCTTACAAGTCTGGCCTCCTCATGACTTTCATGATCAGCAGGCAAAGTCAGCAAATATATTTACTATTGGGGGATCCCTCTATACGCAGTTCTAACAAGATGGATTAGTATTACTCATGAAGTCCCCTGCTTTTATTCCCAAGAACAGGCAACTATTCATGGGTAATCATATTGGTAATAATTCCTGTCTATTTTGAACACTTCATCTGAATATCATCTACAGCACCCAAAGCGAGCTTTGAAGTGGTCTTTCAGGAATATTGAGCCATTGCATTGAGGGAGATCATGCCTCATTTGGTCTTCAAACGAGGGGAAGGATGATGTTGTTGTTGTTGTTGTAGGGTTTAACGCCATTTTTCAGCACACGATAGGCTATACATGGCGGCCAGTATTAATGGTGGAGGAAGAACCTGGGAAAACCCCGGAAAGAACCACCGACCCACGAGAAGCTACTGGCAAGCTTTCTCAGATACCCACATTGGCCGAATCCGAGACTCAAACCCATGCAACGCAGACAGAGGTGAGATGGCAGTGATCCGTCACGGATAGCGCTTTAGACCACTCGGCCACTCGGGGCTCCCGGGAAGGATGATGTATCAACACAGACACTTTCGTCCTGAATAAAGTGGGCTATCTTTTCTGCGTATTGGACTAAACTGACACCAATGAATTTGCCTTGCTTTTCGGCTCACAAAGTTAGGACAGTCACCACAGACATTGCATATGAGTGAAACTGTTCTCTAAATGTAATTATCCACGCCGTGGGATGTAGATCTGATTACACTTCTCCAGTTTTTATCAAAGATCTTTCATCCTTTACCCATGGTGCAATAGGTTACCTTTCTGGTTTGTTTTACAGCTTCATAAAGATGTGGCTTCACAGCTTCTGTTGGATTTGCAGGAGGAAACATTTTCCCTTTCAGAGCTGCTCCCTGACATATGGAGTCTATTTTCCAGTTGGGTTTTGTAGAAGCTGTCTCACATACTTTAGGGGACCGGAGATGGTCTCTCCATAATAAGGGAATGTATCTCTCTCCATGTCTTACTTATTCTCCTAAGTTATTTTGCTTGAGTAATGTATTTGAAAAGAAATCAGTTTTTTTTACTAAAATGTTTCTTCGATAATACTTACACAATCATAATACACATACACCTCCCAGTCTCACTGCAGTAATATCCATATGGAGAGCATGCCAATCGTGGTATGAAGGGGAGATCACTTTAACTGCCACATAGGTTGGCAGATAACTTTTAGCTTTTCAGCTCAAAGTTTTAGCCTGGGAGGGCTGAATTTGCAAGGTAGTAGTAGTTCTCCTAAGGTATTATGATTGGGTAAGTATTATCAAAGGAACATATTCTACTGGGAAAAAAAAAGTTGGTGTTCAACATCCATGGTGTGTTGTCTGTTTTGCATCATTCTGTCAATGTATGCTTGTTATCTGTATGGAGTCCACATTTCTGATCCATTTTCAATCAAGCTTGTATTATGGGCTTATATAATCAAAATTTCAGCTGAGTTCAATAATGGGCAAGAGTCACACATATAAATGAGGTGTTCATGTATCAAATTGACTGAGCTTGTAAACATTTTGTTGGCTGCTTAATTAGATTTGGAATATATGCTTATATCATTGAGATATTGAACAAGTTCAGTAAAGAGTGAGATCTATGAATACTCATCAGGTGATCTTGCATTTGATTGGCTGAGCTTGTTACCCAACAGGAATCCGTGTTTCTAAACTGAATTTGAACAAACATGAAAAATAGACTTATGTCAAGATCTTGAATGGGTTCAATAATGAGTGAAATCCATGCATGTTACTGATGTAATCATGCATCTACTTGGTTAACCTTGTTACTGCTCTGATAATCAAATTTCTGATCTGAGTTTGATCAGACTTGAAATATATGCTTGTATCATTAAGTTCTTGAATGAGTTTGAGAATGGACAAGATCCATGCATACAAATCAGAGGATCATGCATGATATATATAGGCTTATGTCATCTAGATGTTGTACAAGTTCAGTAATGAGCATGGTCCATGCGTATGATTAGGTGATGTAGCATCTGATTGGCAGAGAATTGTTATCCCTTTGGAAGTCATATTTCTGATTGATTTTGATCAAACTTGAAATTTGGGTTTATATCATCAAGATCATGGATGGGTTCAGTAATCAACAAGATCTATTTATAGTTGTAAGGTTATCTTGCATCTATTTGACCTTTATGCTATGAACGAGGCCAAAATAGCTATTTGCATATTAAAACAAGGGAAGTAACCTATGATCATATCTATTGAGAGTCACAGGTTCGGGTTTTGAAAGAACTTGAGTTTTTTTTGTTTTTTTTAGGTGAATTAATGAATTTAAAATAGAATAAGTTGTATAAATGAGCAAAATAATAAACCTTGGGGATTATGTTGAATAATTTTTAATTTAAAAAGCTGAAGAATGTGTAAAGAATACCAATATATAATAAAAATTAAAAAAAATAAAAAGTCTTTAAATAGTTTATATATAATGTTGCGAATGAATTTTCTGTGTTCTGCTAAAACCAGGTAGGTAATGTTTGTACATTTATGCAGCATGCCAATAACCTCATTGCCCAACAAAACATACAAATCACTGATAACATTTAAGTATATTGCTGTGTAAAAGTGTCAGACATGTTTGTTCTTTAAATTATCACCTATACAGATTTTTTAAATTTAATATATTAAACGTTATAATTTATTTTGGCCTTTAATAAAACTATAAAACAATAAACCAATTTGGAATTGGATTTTTTTTTAAACGTAGCTTTTAAAATTTTTTCAGTCATATCACTACGATGTCTGCTGTGTGGCAGTTTATAGTGATCTCTAGCACTGGGGCATCATGCCACAGACATGTAGCATGATGTCCCACCCAATCACATTATCCTGACACCAGGCCAACCAGTCCTAACACTAACCTCTTAATGCTGAGTGCCAAGCGAGGCAGCTGTTAGTATCATTTTTATAAGTCTTTGGTATGACTTGGCTGGGGATCGAACCCACGACCTCCTCACATCTGAGGCGGATGCTCTAACCACTAGGCCATCAAGCGGTAAACCAATTTGCTTTTCTCTTGAAAAATTTCTAAATTGAATTACCAGTTTTGACCATATTATATGGACCCTCTAATTTTCCAAAAGCCTATCCTAGAAATTTTGGACCATATAACAGAAATAACAAACAATTTTACAGAATTTTCTGAATGTTGTAACCAGACCACATTTCATTTCTTTGATGTTAACAATAATTAGACATCACTCATTTAAATGTTTGCTATTTCTTGTAATATTTTTGAGTGTCTATTGGACACAGACTAAAAAGCATGATTCATTAATGGCTGCCTTTGTGTGCTGTTCACCAGTCATGCTTGGTTCAAATTTACAGCAAGTTATATCAGACTTTTTAAGAACTTTTTCAGAGAGCGCATATCAGTTTTCAGAAAAGATCATGTTGTTGACTAGTACTAACAATCTTTTTTTTTCAAAGAAATAAAATTAGGCCACACAACCATGGCTTCCTTTTGGTAAATGGAGGCGGGGATTAATTTGTTAAAAACCATGTTCCAGGCAAATAATCCAGTGTCTCTTTGCACAAAAGGAAACACTGATATTTCGTAGACCTGGTAGTTAGTGTGGCAACTAAGTGATCCAAATTTTTCTTTCGTCTCCACAGTTTCACAACTTGCATGAATTTGTTTTACAGCCTTACAGTTGTTACTCGCCCAGGTGAGTGATATCAAGCCCACTTGGATCTCTTAATTTTTTTGTTTGTTTTCTAATATATACTTATACACACATTTCAGCTAACATACCCTACGATGATGATCCTCTGGAACTTCCTAATGATATTCCAAATGATGCAGACTCCGCAGAAACCTTAATGAATTATACAAGCAACAGGGAGGAAAGATTTCGCAATTTTGGGCCTCTAATGCAAGCAGTCTTGTATCACTATCTGGCAGTTCCTGTTATTAAAGTCAGATTGATTATCCTTGGTAAAATTCTTTTTTAAAAAAATGTTTTACTCCAGTTTTCAAATGTTTGTGTCATTATTTTCCAGATTTGCAGAAGTATTTGGAAATTAAACAATCTTGCTATTATCCCGTGTCATTGTGCTGATGAACTATTAAAAATATGAAAATTATATACATATATTTCACATAATCTGTATCCAAATAAAGCCTTTTTATGCTTTAAATGTTTTGACCAAGTCACTTGGATTTTGCTCAGTTGTGGTTGGAACTTCTGTCTGCCTCAAGTCCATATTAGTTGAGAGATTTTATATACAGGTATCCACCAACTTACATGATTTCAACTTACATGAATATTGTACTAATGGAATTTCATGTGGATTTTTTATTCATGGGTTAGTTGTAATAATTTATTTCTTGTGCTAATAATAATAATACCGGATTTTATTGTGTAATTTTAGGTATATCTTTGATCATATTGGGTGTATCAATCAGCCTTGTCACTCAGCTACATCCATCCACCAAGCCTCCCCAGTTTTTCAGAGAGAACACAAACATCCAGAGACTATTGAACCTAAAGGCCAATTACAGCATTATAGATGTTACCAAATGTTACCATTGCTCAGGTTCCTACACTCAGGTACGTCCATTTACACCCATGTATTATCTAATGAATGTGCTACCAAGTGCATGAAGCCATTATAGGTACCACCTATTTTACCAGTGTTACAGATGCTTTACAGTCTGCACTCAGGTAAGTAGTATATAAATAAAAGTACTACCATGTTTGTGAAATCACTTAGATAATACCTGCGTAACCAGTGTTAGAGATGCTGTGCTATCTACACTCTGGTGCATTCACCTGTACCCATCTACACCTAATATCAACATGAAATTACTTCCAGGTGTGCCGAGTCATTCAGGCAATACCATTGTTACTCTTGCTCTGCTATCTGCACATGGTGTGTCCATCCATATCCATAATTAAATCAGTAAGTTGATGTTAACTAAATTACAGTTTTCTCCATCCCAAGTGTCAAACAATATTTTTGTGGTAATTAGTAAAATACTGTACTGTATCAGATAACATTTTTTACTTACCTTGTCCATTTCTTACTACTTTACAATTGGCTTGTTTATATGTCCACTGCAAGGCAGAACATATATAACTTATGGTGAAGTCTATCTGTCCATATACAGTCAAACCTGTCTACAGCAGCCACCAATGGGAAAAGGCACACTTTTATTTCATTATTAGTAGAAACGGCTCCAAGATAAAATTACTAATTGACATCTTACTTGTTATTGAACCCATCAAGTCATACCTGCATAAAATTGATAGGAAAATGATTTTTTTTTTTCTGAGAATTTGTAATGATTATATTCATTATGTGTTTAATCCACTGACAGTTGAGATGAAACTATAGAGTTGATGAAATTTGACCTTGAACATGCAATTTGCATTTCTAGTCACATGACTACACAAATCTCACAACATAAATGCTAATGACATCAGAGGTCCAATAGTCACATGATAAAAACAATAAACCCCGGGGCCCCCGAGTGGCCGAGTGGTCTAAAGCACTCTCTGTTACAGATCACTGCCATCTCACCTCTGTCTGCGTGGGTTCGAGTCTCGGATTCAGCCAATGTGGGTATGTGAGAAAGCTTGCCAGTAGCTTCTCATGGGTCGGTGGTTCTTTCCAGGGTTTTTCCGGGTTCTTCCTCCACCATTAATACTGGCCGCCATGTATAGCCTATCTTGTGCTGAAAAATGGCGTTAAACCCTACAACAACAACAACAATAAACCCCCTTTCCAATATTGTTTTACAAAAATATAAAAATATTAAATTAAGTCAAATATATTTTTGTTGTAATAGAACAAAGGTGACAATTCTCAACATATTCAGAGTACATCGACCATAAACCTCTCACTGTGACAGCAACTTAGAGAAAGTGAGATTCATCAAGAATAGAGCATGTGTCAAAGATTGGTTTTGTTGTATTGCGTGACTACTGCATTGGCATGAGTTCTGCTTGATGAATCTGGCTGTGTCAGGAACCTTTTGTTTTCACTTTATTACCTTAAGTTCAATCAAAATATGAAACATTTAAACATTGATTTAGGTAATACACCTTTATATTTACAATGCCTTTCTCGTCAAACAAAAGAAATTTAATTTGCATACTTGGAATGGTCACTGCTGATATGTTTTAGTAACCATAGAAAGCAGGTGAAACCATTGCTTGGTTAAGAAACACCTGGCCGCAGGCCACAAAAGACAGGTGACTGCTGATTACATGACAGTTATATAGGAAATTTGGGGTTGGGGTGGGTGGGAATTAGAATGGCGGTTGTGACCAGGTGACCACTGAACATGGGTGACTGTTAGGACAGGTTTTACTGTATTATCAATTTGGTTTTTCCTGTGCTTATAATTTGTGCTCTGCATACCTTCACCAAACTCTGTAGATGGTTGCCATATGGCCTCACACAACTGATTCAGTTCCCGTAGACCATAGTGTTGATGTTGGGTCAGATTACTATTTTATTAATGTAAGATAACTAAATCATACTTATGAATGATCTATCCAAGAGGAAACTTTTGAAAAGATGAAAATGATATGCTGCATGGCTTGTTCCCAGGGGTCAAGCTAGACTTGAATTTTGGGGAGAAGTGACTTTTCCTTTTGGACAGAACAGGGAGAAGTGGGCGCGAAGCAAGGAACACGATGTGTGTGTGTGTGTGTGTATGTATATATATATATATATATATATATATATATATATATGTATATATATACACATAGCTGCCAACTGTCCCGTTTTTTCCGTATTTGTCCCGTATTTTGGACCTGAATACAGGTGTATGTTTTTTTTGCAAAAAATAGTTTTTAATTTAAAAAAAATTTTAAAAAATTTCCTTGCAATTTTCAGTTTAGAACGGGCACTCGGTTCCATTCTGAATTAAATCTATCGCATGTATATAGGAATACAGTTCTACAATATGATTGGTTCATTCGAAATTGAGGCTACCATGCCTGTCTTTATCTGCCATATTGGATTTCGCAAACTGTTACTGCTAGTACTGTGTCTCGTCTTCGTAATATTCAACTTCTAATCATGTTGAATAGAACTGAAGGGACAATCGTGCCGTCTTGTTTAGATTTGTGAAATCATCTAGTAAAGAAGAAGACTTTACGTTTTGGAAATTGTGTAATGTGATTTCGCTATTGGGCATGGAGGCGGACATGAAATACAAAGGCACGAAAAAGCTAATAAACATCAGCTTGCTGCTCATCATACACAACTCAGCCTGAACTTGGATGTATATAAATACCAGAGAGAACCTTGATGTAATTCAATCGAAATTCGGTTTGTTAGATTTCTTTTAGAAATGAACCTTCCTCTTTCAGTTACTAGAGTTGCTGGCGATTTATTTTACACGTGTTTTCCAGATGGTAAAATCGCAAAGGATTACTTGTATGCTAGAATGAAAACAGTTCAGTAAGAAAATCACACAGAATTGAGATTATCAATGACAGTTGGTACATTGGAATATAATAATTGAAAAAAATAAACAAGGTGTGGAAAAGGCTCCTATAAACAGCCTGTGTCTGTGTGTGTTGCACTCTTGCACCTTCTGAATGGGCACCCGAATGGAACAGGGTGCCCGTCCAGAAGGTGCAAGTGTGCAACACATGCATCTTTGACATTAAATAATTATGTAAGGCACTGTCCTACCTTACTGATGGTTGTGTATGTTGTAAGTAGTTACATATGCATCAAAATTTTAAAAATCAGTTTTTGGTCCTGAAAATAAGTATTTTTGTCATAAGCAATCAGTATTTTTGTACTTGGGGGTTGGCAGCTATGTATGTATATATATATATATATATATATATATATATATATATATATATATATATATGTATCTTATGTATAATTATATGTGTTCTCTGACATGAATTATGCCCTCTACTTCCCAGTATTCATATTTGCATTTAACATTGGATTTAAGCAATACTTTTATTTTCCAGTAGAAAGTTTTCTGAGTTATTTTGGCCATATGACTCTAAAAGAGAATAATAGAAACTACATTGTAACATTTTCAGCTGAGTAACCTGATTACATGTAATTGTAAGTTATTAAAAATTCTTATTCAACTGTCCTAAATCAATTTTTAATTTTTTTTTTTATCCCTTTGGCAAATTCACAATAATAGCACTTTCACAGATTTCTAAACCCGTTTGAAACAACCCCTGTACTACGTACATGTGGGCAAATGCACACGTGTCTTCCGATCATACTGTTCATCCTCATTTATTTGTTGCAGATGAAACATTACTGTAACTATTCATACATAACACGCTGAAATGTATAAAATTACAGACATGGCTCCTTTATAGTCAGTATATGAACTGAACCCTTCTTTCCAACTGAATCAACACAGACATGAGTTCATTTATTTTTAGAAGGAGGGGTTTTTGTAATGTAATCACTCACTTTATATAGCTTCATTACAACAGTCTATTGATAGGATTGCAAACTTATGGTTTATTTATTTGTCTACGTACTTGTAGTAAATTTAGGCATTGGTTAAACAGTATCTGCCTCATTGCTTTTTTCCGTAGTTTTACAAATACGAGTCAAATCAGAAAACAACTTTGACTGTACAATGCTTCTCACAAATTCCTCAACATAGCTTTGTCTGACCTACATAGTTATATTTTAAAGTTAAATCTTAAATAACATAATACCTGGGCTTTGCTTTCTATGAATTGTATATTTTTCTGCATGCATTTGCCCGATGATTTACAAAAACAGACATTCTAATAAACTGGTACTTCCCAGACTTTGTGATGTCTGCCATTATTTCCCCATTACTGGTTCACTTAAGTTTCAAACTAATTTTATGACGAAATAGTATACAAGAGGCAGTTAAGATATCCAGATCACCGATTCTTATCTCAAAACACAAATTGCTATTTACATACTATTGTTAAAAGTTTTGAAACACAAGTTTGTATGTTTGTATCATCAAAGGATAATGTGTGGAAATTGGTCCATGATAGTTGCTAACCCACTCAGGAAAGGGTTAAATGGTCAATGAGCTATCAAAAAACATGCCTGTGAGTATGCAAGAGTTTGTTTGTCAGCATAATTGATATCAAAACTAGGCTAGCTTCTGATGGCTTGATGAATACATTTCGCTACAACACAATACTAGAGTTAACCTGGCTAAGGTGAGGGGGCATCTCAAAAGGTATGGTCAACGTACCTTTAAAAAAAATCACAGGGCAAAGTCGTTTTCGCTTTTCTAGCAGAAGGCGGCGAAGTTTACATGTTTCAGGTGACTTAGTCGCCCACTTCGCCTGGTAGCGTGATCCCTGGTTCCTGAGAAAATTCCTTTGTAGGTACCCACTATTTGCATCCAAAAGTTCCCACGTGGAAACAGCAATACAAAAAAATAGCTTGAGGTTCAAGCCTACTTTACCCATAAGCAGGCTTCTTCTGAAAAGTTACATTAATTTTTTTTTCCAGTAATTATTTTAGCCAATCAGTGATCTTCATTCTTTTCAATACATTGTTTAATATACCTCCATCCCAAGGATGGTTTCATTGATAATAATATAATTGGTTGCCTGTGACCATTCAGGGATGGTCCTGGCTTTCAAAAAGTTGTCGCCAAAAAAATCGCCAACCTCAATATTTTGTCACCAATTTTCAAAAAATGTCGCCAGAACAAGTAGTGAATATTTTTCCAAATCTGTTAATGTAAAATGCAATGAAAATTGAAAAAAAATTTGATAGTTGTTACTTTATTGACAACAAGCAATACAGCCATAATATTACAAAATAAATCATTACATGACTGTTTTGCACTACTTCCATGGTCTTTGCATCCCGTATCACCGTTAGTACATAGGTATGACTGTTGTCACCTGAAATAAATGCATTATCAATTGTAAAATATCTACTTCCCTGATCTCGATCTCTCTCTTTCTCTCTCTCTCTCTCTCTCTCTCTCATTTTTTTAATTGAAACATCAGGTATTAAAGCAAATCTATATTATGTATATTATTTTCCAAGTAATAGTTTTGTAAGGAACTTTAATGACATTTTAATACTAAAACCCTATGATCGTACTTTGCTATGTAAGATAAGTGACGTATAATGCCACCGTCGATTTCATGCATTTAGGAATTAAATGCCCCCCCTCCCCTTTTTAATGGCTAGCTTCACAAAGTACATCTCCGTCAACCAGGAGTTCAGAAATTTATTTTTACCGCGCTTTACATGGTTTGCTTTTAGTGAATGCTTCCTAAATACCAAGAATGATCACTGAATGCTGTAGATTTTTTCTCGATAAGCAAACTAGGATCTTCATTCCCACGAATGAAACTTACATGAGTCAACACCTGGCATTAATGTACCGTATATATAAACATTAATTACCATCATCAAAATTAAAAGAAGGAATGAAGAAACATATTACGGAGCATATGTGCCCCCCAAAAACTACTTTGAATAAATATGGTGTTTAGTAAGCAGTGTTGTATGCATATATGAGTTAACAGTAAGGAAATAAGGTGGGATATAAAATGTGGGAAATTGTTATCACATATATGGTAGCTTGAGACCACATTTGAACTGTTAACATAAATTCACACCCGTTTTTAGGCATTGCTAGTTATAACAAAAATGGGCATTGTTTATTTGTCAATCAGTTGCTAGTGCTTTTACTCACTGTAGGACAGGCGGTTTCTTTTAAGTATGTCGAAGAGGCTTGAGTCTAACCTTCATTTATTGTGCAGTTTCGGCACAGCCGACCAGACTATCAAATGGGGCACGTGTGTGTGTGTGTGTGTGCACGCGCGTGCGTGCGTGCGTGTGTGTACACAATGCACTCCAGGGAGAAACAGTGTGTCCTTTGAGAATTTCTCGTGTACTGGACCTGAAAAATCGGTTAATATTTAGTTAAGACGATGCTTAAATACGCCGCAAAAAAAATTCCCGATGGTAGGTCCCTGTCTGTGTGTTTTCGGATTCAATCTCCCAGCTTGGTTTGTGAAAAGGTTTATTTTTTGCATGACATACTGGAATAACTGTACGGTATTAAATAAATTTATTCAGCGACTATTTGAGTTCTATAGAAATCTTTCTGTACATTTGAAACTTAAACACAGAAGGGGCATTTTTCGTTGGAACATATTCGGATTTCTTGGAACTATTGGAATTGAAACAACTTTTAGGAAATAGGAATTCATTCACTATGCTGTAAGTGAATTTAATTTTTTCACTCCAGTATTTGGAGAAATAAATTATTTTCAATTAAATAAAACTTGTTTGTTTTGCCATTTCTTGTTGCGTAGTTTAAGTCCCTGGAGTCGTAAAACGGGATTTGATGGCAAAAGTAAAAGATGAATGAACAAAATTAACAGATATTACTTACCCCGCCTGGATTCGTGTTTGATTAGACACTCCTTCTTCAAAATATCACAGCCAGTTGTAAATGAATGGACGACTTGTGCCTTGATACATATATCACAGAACATCTGCATTAACTTCGTATCATATCTCAGACATGGACGCTAAAGTTTCCAGCTGTCGAGAAATTTTCGGGAACTTTTGACCCGTTCATCATGATGTGGTGTTGCACTTGAAGCATTACCACCATCACTACATGTAGATGATGTTGGACTGTCAGGTATAACATTAGGTTCAGTGACTGTATTGTCTGATGAATTTGCGCGAAATCCAAAATGCTATTAATTTGGTTAACTTACTCTTAGGATGAGACGATAAACACGCAATGTCTAACTTACGTTTACCCATGATAAAGTTGCACTTTTGACAGTATATAATTCTGATTGAGATTTTTTCCATTTGCTTTGTATTTACACACAGTGATCGGTACTTCAAAAGTAATCAGGTTTCTCTGAAGTTTAAGCAAAACTATTTTATTGGTAAATTTAAAATGAACAACAGAAGGATTAGCCGTCGTTAAATTAATTGTAGTTGTTTCTGTTCGCATCTTCAGAGGTCTGTCGATTGTAGGTATAGTCCGGTAGCATGATTGAGTGTATCACAGCATATAGTACTCAGGCCAGATGCCAACATAAGTGGATTATGATGTAACAGTGCACTGTAAAGATGGGTTTGTCAATACGAACAAAGGATTTGTTTATGTAACAGACAGATTCCAGTGCATTGTGTATCCAAGTTTGTGGCTTCCTTTCATGGTCCCTTCGAATTTCTCCACTCCAAATCCATGATTGTATGTACAAATTAAAGAGCCAAAAAGGCTGTCGCAAAAAAAAATCGCCAGATGATATATTTTGTCGCCAATAAGGGAAAAAAATTGCAATTTGCGACATAGGCGAAGCCCAGGACGATCCCTGCCATTGATCAGAAGTTCAAAGGTGAAAGTCTTATACCACCAAAATTTACAGATGCATTATCCCATAGGGTCAAAATAAACTCTTGACCAGGTAACTCCAGAAGTCGATCATTTAGTTTCAGGTGACTTTTGGAATGTAAAGGGTTCCACACAGCAATTGAATTCCACCAAACCTTAAGAGGCTTTGGGTGGCTGAGTGGTCTAAAATGCTCACCTTTACCGATCACTGCCATCTCACCTGTCTGTGTGGGTTTGCGTCTCAGGCTATGCCAATGTGGGTATGTGAGAAAACTTGCCAGTAGGTTTCTTTGGGTTGGTGGTTCTTACCGGAACTTTCTGGACTTTTTCCTCCACCAGTTATACTGGACACCATGTATAGCCTATCTCATGCTGAGAAAATGGCATTAAACCCATAACTACAACAACATCTCCAAACCTTATATGTTGTCCATGATGATACAAAGATTTCTGATTTAGGCATATAAGGTTAGGTCAGTACAATCTGTGATAAAGTGAAATTTATTTTAGGTTTTGCCTGAAAGCTTGAGTTTACTGAACATACTGTGGCCAACATTTCCAGATGACCTAAATTTCCAAATGACCTAAATTAACAAGTTGTTTGCCCCTGATACAAAGAAGCCTAATGATTACAAGACCAAACAGTCAGGATCAAGGTTGCCATAACTCATGACAAGATAGACAGTGGGTGTATTGTTTATTATTTGCAGTACATTTGCAGTATTATTTGCAGTACAGTTGTTACAGCTTGATATTTTTGTCGGTGTACAGTTCAGACGAATTTATTACAATGAGAAGAGGTAATGATAAAGCAAAGTGAGTAGGTATCAGAATGGATGAGTTTGATTACATTAATTGGAGTCAAAAGATAAAATGTCCGAGTGACAGTGATTCTAAGAAGAAAAATGTTTTCCACACATCTTGTGTTCTTTATTGTGTATTTTAACCAAACTTTGTGGCTGGCTTGCATTTGAAACATGAATAACCTATTTATGTTGCATCCAAATCATCAAAGGTCATGGTCACAACAACTTAAAGACAGGTAAATGGTTTTTGCAAAATTACTTGTGTATTTGATGCCTTGAGTAAACTTTGTAGATGGCATGCATTTGAGACAAAAAAGCACCTGTTGATTTTGGGTTAAAAAGTCAAAGGCTAAGGCCAGCAGAACTCCAAGAAGAAAAAGTTTCCACAAAATAACTCAAGTCCTATGCCAAAGATGATGATTAAACCTTTATGGATGGTTTTTGTTTTAGACCAGAAAGACACCTATAAATTTTGGGGTCAGTAGGTCAGTCAAAGGTTAAAGTCATTAAGACTGACAGAGGGCATGGTTTCCTCACAATAACTTGATATGGTAGGCATTTAATGTATTGTATGGTACTCATGTTTGAAATTCTTTGGGATATTTTATGAATGCTGCAGAACATGCAAAGACCATACCAAGTTTTTAGCTTCTTCCATTGAGTTTTTTTGAAAATATAAAAAACTACAACTGCCTTCTCATAACATATACATATCATATTCAGGTCAATTGGACTCCTTCAGATTACACATAGTATCACATTATGGTCAATAGGACTTCTTCGGATTACACGTATTATCATGTTCAGGTCAATAGGACTCCTTCAGATTACATATAGTATCATATTCAGGTGAATAGGACTCCTTTGGATTACATAGAGTATCATATTCAGGTCAACAAACAGAGGATTCCTTTGGATTACACATAGTATTATATTCATGTTAACAAACAGGACTCCTTTACAGAGATATGTACATTGTTATTCAAGAATTTATCCTTTTATACAAAATAGTAGTTTAAATTAAGTACCCATGGGTAAGTATTTCTTTCTGTAACTAAATCTTGAAAGTCGATACCCTTGAATTTGAAGTGATTTAGGGTATATTGATCAAATTCACCATCATAATACATGATCTGTCCTTATGACAGGATCAGTATGCTGACAACTTCAGACTAAGTGCTTCAAATGAAAATTGTTTTGGATTATTCAGGTCAGTTGCTGGGGTTTTTATGCATTTTTAGTCCATTTTTCTACATAAAGTATGCAAATCCATTGCTTCTCTAGAGCTTTGTATTCTCTCTGCATAAACAGAAAGCTGTGTCAGTATGCACAAACAAGACACTTTGATCCAAAGGAAAGTTTTAGGATCTGATGTGGTAACAAGACACCTTGATCTGAAGGGAAGTTTTAGCATCTGGTGCACTAACAAGACACCTTGATCTGAAGGGAAGTTTTAGCATCTGGTGCACTAACAAGACACCTTGATCTGAAGGGAAGTTTTAGCATCAGGTGCACTAACAAGACACCTTGATCTGAAGGGAAGTTTTTGCATTTTGTGCACTAACAAGACATCTTGATCTGAAAACAAGTTATAGCATCTGATCCACTAGTCAGACCCTTTGATCCAAAAACAAGTTCTGTCACTTGATGCACTAGCAAGACACGTTGATCTATTAACAAGTTCTAGCATCCATTGCAATAGCAAGACACCTTGATCTGAAAACAAGTTATTACATTTGATTCACTAGCAAGACACTTTGATCTCAAAGCAAGTTCTATCATTTTATGTACAAGCAAGACACCTTGATTTAAAAGGAAGTTCATGCATCAGATCAGTTGAATTTCTTTCCAAGTTAAGTTCTGTAATTATAATGAGAAATAAATTATGCTGGTTTGGTAGGTTTATATTGACAAAATCACCTTGGATAGGGAGCTATTGGGTATAGTTTTGTTTAAACAAGTGGCACATAAAATATTGTGGTTTACTTTAGTTTGTGTATAAAAGAAAGAACAGTTCGACACTTACAGTGACTGAGGTGCTGTCACATCAAAATTATTTGAGTATAAGGTAAGTTTTTTAAGGATTTGAATTGGAACAAAAATAATCACATCAGTTTTGTGTCAGGTCAGTTTTACAGCCGTTGCATTGGCTTGGAGGTATTCCAGACGTCCATGTTTATGGCAATGTCTATTTAGTATTATGAAATATAGTTTGTATTACTAAAAATAGTAACAAACTATGGTTTTACTACAGTTAGTAACAAAAAGTATATATTCACTGGCCTTTCATGTAAGTATTTATATATCAAATGAAGCAACCCAGATTTAGGTAAATTAATATTTATGGTAGGAGTTATCTTCCTTGAATATTGCTCCATTTTTGGTAATAATTGAAACAATAGAAATGGTTTTAAAAGGAAATCATTCTCTAATATAAAAAAGAAATTCTATAGTGGCATACT
Organism: Megalonaias nervosa; assembly: GCA_016617855.1. Lineage (NCBI taxonomy): Eukaryota > Metazoa > Mollusca > Bivalvia > Unionida > Unionidae > Megalonaias > Megalonaias nervosa. Next base: position 41,306 of record JAECUM010009051.1, read on the forward strand.
AAAGGAAATGAAAATTTAGAAAAAAATATATCTTAAACATTATTTTGAGTGTTTTGAGTATAACAACAAACCTGACCATGAAGAACAGAATTATCTCTTGGAGTCATGTTTTTCCATCTGATTCTGTTTATATTGGTATTACTTAAACCTGCCATGCCATCAGTGTTGTAAATGTTTCCTTAATTTTAGAACGAACATGCATCCAGACCATGGCTAGATATTCCAACAGCAAAGGGACCAACTTGGACAGCTGGTGAGTTAGTATGACTGCAGGGGTTTCTGTTTAATGTGATCCCTGATAAAATTTTAGCATCATATATTATTGGTATTTATAATTTTGATGGATTTTTCTGCAATAGCTTCAAATCTCATTTGATTGTAACACTTGGTCAGAATGTTTGAAATGTTTAGGGTCATTTATACAAGGCAACCCAGAGTAAATAGCTGTTACTTTATTAGCATTTGGTCAGGTGAGTGTCCCAGTTATGGACTCTTGTTCAAGGTGGAGGCATCTGATTCCAATCAGACCACTGTTCTTAATTTGTACTGTAAGCAGTCATTTGTGATAAGGATGTAGCATACCAAGAGACTGAAGCTGAAGCTGTTTATCTTGGTTGGTTTTCTTGTATGATTTTATCAAACCATTTGACTAATCATTGCAGGCAGAAATATTCCAGATACTGGTGATGTGATATTGTGTAACAGGTATAGTAGATATGATTATACAGGGATACATTTTTTTTATTTTTAAAGGTACTGCAATTTAACTAAAATATAGATCTTTGATTATTATAATGCCTCCATCTTGAACAAGAGTCCCTAGCTGGGACTGACACTCAACTGACCAAATGCTAATAAAGTAGCATTTAATATAAAACATACTCTTTCAAAAGCTGTTTGTAAATTGACATTATCTATGTGAAGTGAAATAACTCAAACATATTTTTATTCTTGCATTACTTTGCATACATCTTAATACTCATTTATGGTTCCAGCAAAAAGTAATGTGCAGGATAAAGTTGATAACATTTCTTAATAGATCAGAAAACAAAAATTAGTTACACATGCACCTGAATGTTTGAACTGTAACTATAATCTTGATACATATTTACCTCTAGTGGTAAATGTATTATTGCTGGAGAGGGAATGCCTGTCTGTATCAGAGTTGTATTTATTGTAGGGTCTAGATCATGTACCTAGAAGAAAATCTGAGTATTGCAGTTTCAGCAAGTAATCATAGATGAGTACTGTATAGAATGAGTTTTAGAATTGTTGCTTTCTGTCATCTATCAGCCATCCATCATCTGTCCATCATACGTCAACTGCCTGTCCATTAGCAAATGTTTGGTATCACTGTTCCTCTTAAACAAATTGGAGGATTGCCATGAAACTTAATGCACACATAAATTCATGGTCTAGTTTATCTTAAATAAAAATGGTGCAATTTGGACCTGTAGTATGGATGCCACAGCAGCCAACATAAAAAATCTTGCTGTCACTACTCTTCCTGAATAGATGGTTATATCACCCTGGAGTTTTCACAATAGGACTTCTTATGGTTTGTTGTTGTCCTAAATGAAGATGGTGCAGATCTGACGTCCCGAGAGATGCTACCAGGACATGCAGTTTCATGAATCAAGCAAATTTTCTACAAATTCATGCACTTGGAGACCAGTGATGTGTGAAAAATCCCACAGACTAGTTTAAAGTTGTGCTTATGAAAATGTGTTCTGTGGAGCATACAATGTTTATTCTGCTTTTCACCCTTAAAGTGCTTGTCATGACATAAGTCACGCCGGTAGAAATATCATAGCGCTTGTTGCAACATGTCTTTTTCATAACTTTTACACATCTGGGTTCTTTATCTTGATATGAATGGTTGTTAAACTTTATTGGTACATTGGGCCCCAGAACTAGCATTCTGTCATAGTTTGAATCTTGCATTAAGAAAGTTAATTATAAATGAGTGTTCATTATACGAGCTACCTAGAAAACCCCAAGATGGCCCATTCCCAGTGTGGTTCATCTTTAGATAATGATTTCGTTCTGCAAATACAGGCTGATGATGAGTGATGAAGGCAATTTATTTTTAAAGTTAGGAAGTATATCAGATCATTGGAGTTGCAAAAGTATTAATGGAGTCTGAGATGTCAGTGAGTGATTTTCAATCTGAAAATAGTGTTAAATATTAGTCTAATATACATGCTGGATGGACAAAACCAGATGGCATGCCAGTCAACTCCTCATTTCAATGGTGTTTAGAAATTAAATGTAGAAAATATAGTCTAAGAAGCCAAATTAAAAGAGAGACAGTTTAAAAGTAGAGTGAAATTTTCATTTCTTTTCTCAAACATTTTAGCCCAGCGAGGTCTTGTGCTATAAACCATATAACCTTAGTATAAATGTTAAGATAAATGTAATAAATAAGAAACTGGAACTTAAATTAAGAAGTAAAGATATTTATTTGATTTTAGATACCTCTCTCTGGAGAAGTAGACTATGACAATAATGGCTTAAAAATACTAATACTGTAGCATTATGGAACCGATAGTAAATCTGGCATAGTAGTCAGTAAAGCACAGATTCAAGAAAGCAATACCTTGGCAGAGCTTATGTTGGTTAAAAATCTTACTTTGGAGCTGAAATATCCAGAAGACAATACCTTTGAGTTTTGGAAAATTATAAATAACAACCATAAAGAACAGTTTTCAAACTTGTTCCAGCTGACTAAGCTGGTTATGTATATGCTTCTTCAGACAGCATGCTGTGAAAGGGGGTTCTCAGCACAGAACAGTATTCATACTTGGGTAAAGAACAGGTTATGCTCAGAAACGATCAGCAGATTATAGCTTATACAGCTAGAGCTGACATCTTTTAAAGATCTTGATTTTAGTTGAGCTTAACAGAGTGGAGCAAGAAGAAAGATGATATTGAAATGTTAGTAATATATTTAATTATGGCCATTTCCTCCTTCCCCTCCTTTTTGTTTTACTCACCTCTTATTTTTCTGAGAAGGGGGAACTCCTCTTTTAGATCAAGTCCTGGTAACATCTCTGCATCCTAAATGGCTGTCATAGCAACCAGCTTGAAAATCTTGGTATCACTACCCCTCCTGTATGAAAAGTCACATTGGCATGGGGTTCTTATGATGTTACTTAGTTCTAAGTGAAGATGGTGCTGTCCAGGCATCATAGTGACCATCTTGTAAATTTTGTTATTGCTACCCCTCTTGAATGCATGGTCATAGCAGGTTTCCAGCAATATACTTCTTATGACAGCTAGTAGATTCTAACTGAAAATGATGCTACCCAGACATCCAATGTGACCATCACAATGGTCATTTGAAAATCTTGTCATTGATATTCCTCCTAAATGGATGGTCATATTGCACACAGGGTTTTTACTGAAAGAACTCTTATCATATCAAGTTGCTCCTGAATGAAAATGATCTTAGTATGGCCACCATGACAGCCATCTGGAAAATCTAGTTGTTGCTGCTTTTCTTGAACAGAAAGTGATACTGACGTGGAGTTTTCCATACATGCCAACCATTATACTTCTGGCATAATCAGTATGTATTTTAACATAATTATGTCTTATGCTTGCCTACACATAGATTATGCCTTTTGGTTAATTAAAAAATTAAACTGAAGCAATAAAATGTTGTATATGGTATATTTATTATCATCTCTTTAGTCCCACACATCATGTAAATTTGAGAATATTTAAAAAAAAAAAGAAGACTACTGCATAAGAATAGTGTAAGAGTACATTTGTTCATCATAGACCTCCATGTACTTTCCTTATTTTTTGATTATAGCAGCTGAATATGACACATTTCCAAGAAAACAGGTTTCTTTAGTTTCAAAATGTGTCTCACAGATTCCTTATATTTTAATAGTATGTTTAGGTAGAGGATCAGTCTTGACATTTAAAAAGAAATGGTGCCCAATTTTAATTGGCATAGGCTTTATTGTGTGACTCATGGATGTTATATGACTGAAAAATGTTAAAGGAGTTTGATATTTTTCAAACTTCAAAACATGGATCTGAAAAAGGAAAAATCAATCATACTTTTGGAAGAACGTGAGAGATATGTAATACAGCCTTCAACTGAGCACATCATGATGCTCATTGGAGCACTTGTTATCAGTCAGCGAAAGTTAGACATGTAGACTAGTTAAAGTGAGTGTTGTATATAAAGAATTTTTCAGTATGTGTTTTGCTTTAGTTTATACAATTCTTGATGGATTTTGCTCATTTGTGACAAAAAATTTAAGCCAGGTGCAGGTTCAGGTTAGTAGCAATAATGAATCAACATGTTTATTTCATACAGCTTCCTGTACTTATGGTATGTAATATACGGATTGCACTTTATGCTTAGATTATGCTTTTCTGCCAGTGATGCTTATACTTCTCTGTTGGTTAGCATTTATGAATTTTCACCTGAAGACTTTACAATGTCTAGTTAATTCTAAATGCTCTGACATCCATTACGGCCAGCAAGGCAGCCATCTTGAAAATCTTGTTATAGCTATTCCTAGATGTTCAGTGATATCACATTGGGTTTCCACCAAAAGGTTTCATATGGTCCTAAATGACAATTGTGCTGATCTGACATCCAATATGGCCACCCTGGCCATCCATTATGTAAATTGTGTTATTGCTACTCATTCTGAATGGGAAGTCTTATAAAATGGGGTTTATAGTAGAAGACTTCTTATTATGTTGTGTGGGACCTAACTAAAACTGATGCCAGCATGGCATCAGATATAGCCAATATGGTGGCCATTTTCAAAATCTTGTTATCTCTACTTCTTCTGAAAGGATTGTCATATTGTTATGTGTAGGCTCGTACAAAAATAACAAGAGAAAAGAGGAAGCCAACAAGCTTTGTAAATTTTAACAAAATAATTTATTTCCCTAGAAAACGATGCAAAAATTTGAAATAGGACTTATGGTTTGTGAATATAATCCAAAATTTAATCCTAAGATTGAAAAATATAAGTCCTATCACTAAACAGTTCTAATTGAATCCGGGTTCGAATCTCAATGAAATTCCAATATGGAGGCGATGATGTCAGATGATGTCTGTACTGATGGTAACAGATCCTTGATTGAATCACAGTTTATGTTTCCGTATAGAATTCCAGAATAAATTTCCACTGAATTTCTTTGTCCCAGAACTTTTTATAAAAAGTACACTTGTTTAGTTTTCTAGAGAATAAATTATTAAATTCCAAAAAACAGATGAACTTTAAAAACAATCTGGCTTCAACAATTGAAACCTCTTGAGCCCTCAAGGTTTAAAATACAACTCACTCGAACTAGTAGAAAATGGCTGTTTTAAGCCTCGATTTTAGATCACATGTTGATTCACGTGACAGGCTACGTGATTTCCAATTTGAACAGCACAATAAAAAAATGAAATTTAGCACGTAGGCAAGAACAGCCCTATCTAAGAACCAAATTCTCACACTGAAAACATATAAAAAAGAAAGGCTGTTTACAATCCAGCTAACATGCGGGCCGAAATGACTTTGGCAATAGCCAATCGTCTTCACTCAATGTTTACAAAATCTATGAACCAGAGTGAGCTAAAAATAGTGCAACACCTTTTACGTTCTATACAAACTGAATTTACTGGAATAAATATTGAATCCTGTGGAAATAATCATTACAATAAAATGTAATGAAACAAAATTAAAATAAAAAAATTTTAAAACTAGCACACAAGCAATTTAATTACATATACATGACAATATTTACATGGAATTTTTACCAAAAGACTTAACATCATTTTAGTCCATAGAGCCACAGTCCCGTTGAGGGACTTCCTTTTTTTATTAAGCATGGCTTAATCTTTTAAGTGTTACTCTTGTCCAACTTTCCCATCCCCTTACAGGCTCTGGAAATAATAGGACTGATGCACCATTGATCTTTATTTTTAAAAGAATGCATTTTTATTTGAAAGGGCTAGAAAAATTCATTTGCCTGGGAGCCCGAGACAACTATAATTTATTAAAATAATGTTAAAAATTAAAATGGCATATTGTATTATATTTTCCAGCAAGAAGCATTCGAAGATTAAATCATCCTTCTGGGTAATTACTGGAGGGTTTTCAAATTATCTCCATGTAATTCAGTAATTGAAGAGTTGAGTATTGGGTGATTAATATTGGGAAGAGGCTACCCTAATCCACCTTAATCCATGTGTTGGTTACTCATTTTCTGTACACTTTCTTGTTGGTCTGTTGAAGAAGTGGACACTCATTGTAGGGTATGTGACAGTTGTTTCAGTTTGCTACCATTAGCCAAATGAATATAGCAAGTATTAATGATTTAACCAGTCACTATTGTTGTTGCATACTATATTGTGTTGAGGTGTAGTTGATAAACAAAATCCTATATGGTAAGTTTACAGTTAGCTGACAGTTGATACACAGGATTAATAGTATTGGATTAATTGATAATGTCAACCATAAAGAAGTAAACTCAGAAAACTTAAAATCTGGGTAAATTTCAGGGGTGGCCAAAAAGAAACTGTAAAAAAGAAATTTGTTTCATTATCTTTTATATGCTGTTCTCAGACAGTTGAATAAAGTGTAGATTTTGTATGACACTTTACATTAACAGGACTGATGATGAGTTACAAGTACTGCATGTAGTTATGACTGATTATATATTTGACCAAAATTGTTCAATAATTTTGATTAGAACAATTTTTGGGAAAACTGCAATAATTTACTGGGCAATCAGACAATCTACTGAGCTAGTTGCTAAAGGAGAACTGTGAAATTTCAAAAATTGTTCTACCCCTGTTTGAGGAATTTTACCCTGTTTACTTGATATTTGTTTTGTGTACCTTTTGGGGAATATCTAAATTTAATTAGCACTCTAAGGCCACATTTGTGCCGATGCATTGGTAAGCTTTATACATACACATGTATTGTTCTGTCCATTTCAGATTTTGTTACGCTCAGTAAAGTATTTGATGGATTTTGTGGGTTATACCCAATAACTTTTGATGGATTTTTGTTGTTTTTCCCAATAGCTTTTAATGGATTTTGTGGGTTATACCCAATAGCTTTTGATGGATTTTGTGGGTTATAGTTGTTGCCATCATCAGATAGTTTGTAGACTTCATATACAGAAGCATAATTTAAAGGGACACCATCATCAGATAGTTTGTAGACTTCACACACAGAAGCATAATGTAAAGGGACATAACCCCAAAAGACCTAAAACATCTAACAAAGTGATGATTAAGGAGGTTAGATGGCCAGGTCAGGGAAATGACATTCATTAAAGTGGGAAAAGATCATATCTATACTATTTTTGTTTACACAGCGATGTCTTCATCAACAACAGTCAGAGCAAATGTGACAGCTCTACCTGTGCATCCCCCAAACCCGAAGCCAACAACAAAGTCAACTCCACAAAATACAATACCAGCTCCAAGCAATCCAGAACAAGTAACTAAAAAAGCCACTCAAGGTTGGTTGAATGATTTGTCAATTTGAAACTTTACAAGTGCAAGTTGTGCACATATATAAAAGTAGGTTTTACTGTAACAGGTTATCACTCACTTTAATTGGAGAAATAACAGTACAAGTATATTTGTTTAATCTTTGCAAACATGGTGTAACATGTATGTCACTTTTCCATTTGTGGTGCTGGCAGCAGTGAAAGTATCAACAGTGTTCAGCTCATTTCAAGTCAGATACTGGAGGGAATAAATACATCCTTGCATGGTTGTAGGATAGATGACAGATGTTGTGGAACTCTTGCTTGCATTTGATATCAAGATCCACTGATTGACAGGATGCATCATATTCATGAAACATAAGTATAAGAAGCAATTGGCAGGCACACAGTCAGATGGATGGATGGACATGCCAACAAAATTGTCAGCTCCATTATGCTTAATTCACATTTACTTCATGCAGAGTCTTGTCAATATGTTTTAGCAAAGCAACCACAAGAGAAACGACATGCATGTCACATACTGACACTTTGCCTTTATTTATACATTGGTTAGAAAATGAAATAAGAACACAGGAAAACAGTTGCATGGACCCTTAATAAGATATTGTGTGATGGTGAAAAAATTAATGAATAATGAACGAGGCCACATACACTAATGACCAGGTTTTTAAACATTTATTACAATAACAGGCCTTCCATTTGGATAATCCTATAGAGGATCAGTTGTGACCTATGTATAGTTTTCAAAGAGAGATGCAAGGTGGAGAGTCAAAGAAGGACAATAGCAGAACAGAAATGATGGGTAGAAATTTACTTAAATTAACTTTGATATAAATATTATTTCATACAATAAAATAACCCTGTCTCTGAAATTCCCTAAAATTATCAGCTACACATATCAACTCATTCGTGCAAAATTTTCTTTCCAAGTTCTGTGGTAGATGAATTTTTAGCAAAGAGTTCATGGCCAGCATTATGATACCGTCTCTTCTGATTCTCATGTACAGTTGCTCATATAAACAGGATGCTGTCTGGAAATGGAAGTAATGTCTTTTTTGGACAAAACCCATGAGCGCCAGATTTACTTATACTTCGTCCAAATGAAATGCATCTAAATCATGTCAGAGGCCAACATGGCTATTATTTAATCTACACACATGGTCTGCCAGAGAGCCAGTTGGTAGACATAAGCCTCCATGGACCCCCCAACAGTGAAAAAATGCCAATTTTAATAGTGGGTAGCAGATCAGAACAAAATAAATAGCATTTAGATGGATCAACATAGTTATTTTGCTAAAGAGTCAATTTGCCAGAAAGTTGCCACTGGTTATTCAAACATAAATGGAAGACCTGTAATAGAATAAGTTCAGCATCTTGTTTTCAAGAAAATACTTGGACAACATTTAGCATGATACTTTTGATAGAAATAAATTGTGTTAGTTTATGTATGAAGAGTTATCATTTATATTTGTTAATTTTGTATATTTTAAAACTTTTTTAATATAATTTATCATTATATATTTTTATAATTTTTCATGTATTCAACTTGTATGATAAATCTTGAAAAATATACATTCAGTTAAATAATTAAAAAATGTTGTGATGAACAGTAATTATTTGCTCATTATGCCATTTATTTTTATTTTTATTTCATCTCAGTGCCACCAGCCACATTCAAGCCCATTACGCCATTACGTCCTTCCCGTCCAGCTCACCAACCCCCACCCCCTGCCCCAGAGTCTGTACCCACCCACTACAATATCTGTCAGCATCAGAACTGCGGACAGCCCAAGGAGAGACCCTTGCTAGAATCTGGAGCCACAGTGTATGTTGTTTTTGGCATCAAAGGATTTCATCAGGATGATGATGATGTTGGACATGTGATTGATGAAGAAAAGGTAGGGTGTACACCCCAAAATCTTTCCAAGCTGAAGATATAATTAATCCTCACTATAAAAAACCTCATTATAGCAAAATGCACACCCCACAATCCTGTCAACTCAGTATAACAGTCCTTGTTACAATACGGGTAAGTAAAATGCACACTCCAAAGTCTCATCCAAATTGTAGATATAATGTTCCTTTATCATAAGGCACCTCATTATAACACAGTTACTGAACTATCCTTCTCAAGAATATGACATATGGCACACTATTCTCAGATACTAAGAATAGTTTGTATTTCTAATAAAAATAGGCACGTTTCTGTATTTAGCTCTATTGGCCTGGATAAAGTGCAGAATGAGATATAGCTCAGATTTTAATTATATGAGAGGTTCTGCTCTTCATCTGATACATCTGAAAAAGGGAAAGGTATAAGGACAAATTTGCACATTGGAGAGAATGTTGGTATGCTTCAATGCAACTTTTATGTCCTGTGACAGATATTTCGTTACACAAGGTATTTATAGAAATTATGTATTATCTAAAGCTGACATCTAATCAAATGGCTGCTGTCATGTACTCACTAGCCTTGTAATGTTTTAAAACTTTTTATTTTTACTGATGGAGAAGTTGTTGCATGATTTCACTGTTTGTTTGGAAAAGAAAAACCTATGCTACTTATTCAAGGGAGCTAAGCATCTCTATTTTAGCTGTTCTTTCATTCCATGCAGATGCATTTTTGTCTGCTGAGTAGATAATACCTGTCTAAAATGGCTGGTATACATGTCCGTAATAACCATATTCCAGTTTGAGAGGATGTACATTTTGTTTCTGCCATCCATCCTTGATACACTACATTGTGGGTTATTTATGTAGATACTGGTTAAACTTTACCCTTTCCCACAGTCAGTCCTGGAAACTTTATGATAAAAATTACTGCACTCAAAGCTAACTTGAAAATAATCAAAAGGCTGCATTTATTAATTTGGAGTAAAATTTTTCAGTCTGGAGTAAGAGATATATTATTCCAGATGCTGAGTTATGTTGATGACCTGTCAGTTTATGCTTAATTTCCTTAGCTCTTGGTATTTATGGAACGAAAATGAAAACCATTTTTATAGAAGCTTGTATTATTAATGAAGAATCAGATCGGTCTTGAGAAGGTTTTCATCATTTTGCTGAGTTTAAAATGATACAGTACATAGCACTTTGAAGGAGGACTGAAGAAAATCACTTCAGTAGGGACAGAAACTTTGAATTTGATTTTCTGAAAAGACTAGTGTACCATAAGAAAGTGATGCAATCAATTAAGGAAGATGAAATATCTCTCTCTGCCAACCAGATCTGTCATTGGAAGATGAATGCACTGTAATATTAATTTTAGTCTGCCAACCAGATCTGTCATTGGAAGATGAATGCACTGTAATATTAATTTTAGTCTGCCAACCAGATCTGTCATTGGATGATGAGTGCACTGTAATATTAATTTTAGTCTGCCAACCAGATCTGTCATTGGAAGATGAATGCACTGTAATATTAATTTTAGTCTGCCAACCAGATCTGTCATTGGATGATGAGTGCACTGTAATATTAATTTTAGTCTGCCAACCAGATCTGTCATTGGAAGATGAATGCACTGTAATATTAATTTTAGTCTGCCAACCAGATCTGTCATTGGATGATGAGTGCACTGTAATATTAATTTTAGTCTGCCAACCAGATCTGTCATTGGAAGATGAATGCACTGTAATATTAATTTTAGTCTGCCAACCAGATCTGTCATTGGATGATGAGTGCACAGTAAAATTAGTTTTAGTCTGCCAACCAGATCTATTATTGGATGATGAATGCCTGTAATATTACTTTTAGTCTGCCAACCAGATCTGTCATTGGATGATGAGTGCACAGTAAAATTAGTTTTAGTCTGCCAACCAGATCTATTATTGGATGATGAATGCCTGTAATATTACTTTTAGTCTGCCAACCAGATCTGTCACTGGATGATGAATGCACTGTAATGTTAATTTTTGTCGGCCAAACCAAATCAACATATTTCTGTGTTTCATGTTTACCTGCACCCAGAAAACTTAAAAATGGACCCACATATTTTCCCGGAAATGAAGGTTCAGCGAGTTGGAACTATTTGATGGATATAGGTTAAAAAATTGTAATGCCATCTTCTGCTTGCCCACCCATCACTTGTCAGGAAAAAAGTATGCATATGTATGCATGAAAAATGGTACACAAATCTTCCATACCATGTTAAATAGAGATTCAAACTATCTGATATAATTGAGATTAATTTTGTAGTAGTGCACAATGTTCTTAAAACTGTTATCTACCATTGTGAAGTTTAAATTATTTCTTGTTGACAGAATATTAATTTGTTTTAAGTAATACAATGTTTTGTGTTCCTGCTTTTTTCTTTTCAGGGATCTGTTGAGTTTGACCTGAGGTTTGCTTCCTTTCTCCATGATAGCAATTCAAATTCAAATAACTCTTCAAAGATGGAGATGATAAGACAGCTCTGCTCCTTGTGTAAACTGATAGGTCAGAACCAAGAACTTGTTCGTAATGGCACTGCTGAGTGTTTTCCAAGTTGTGAGTACCAATAGTTCCAGTTTTTTATATCTGTATGTTTTGTGGATATATTGTGATTAGCTGAATGTGTTCTTATATGTCAGGAATGCAGGCATGAACTCGGAAGAAGGATATTTTCTTTACATTTGCCATTAGATTACAGTGAAGGAAATGTGTTGAATAATACAAAATGCCATTTCTGCAAGCAGGTTATGGTGAATTCAGTATAAAAATGGGAGTGCTTTCATTATGAGAAGGGTTTTTTTTATGAGGAAATATTAACAGTATGGAATTGACTGACTATTAATTGTTTGTTTGTTTTTTAAATAAAAGTTTCCTCTGTTTTATTTGCATAGTTTTTCAGTTATACATTGAAATCCCACTTGGTTGAATTTTGGAACAAATTATTATACTTAATTTAACTTCAACTTACATTCATAACAGGATTTTTGGTTACGATGTACCTAAATTTTATCTTCCTCCTTGGCCAGTTTTTTTTTTGAAGTTGTGATAGCTTTAACTAATAAAATTATAATTTTCAAAATGCCCATTTGGTTAACATTTCAGAGGAGCTTTTGTTAAGAGCAAAGACTTGCTAAATTAGATGTTAAGCTTAGAGTTTCTTAGGAACTATTCATAGTAGATTTATGAAACTTTTGATGGCATGTTGCTCTTTGAGTAAAATATGAGCAGTTAAAAAGAAGTTACTGTCACCTGTATTTCAAGTTTAATTGACTTTGAACAGAATCCACATTGAAATTAATTTGTCTGACTGTATTCACATGGCATGGCCCTGTGTCATTGGTGTATCAGTCTGTAAGCATTGGCTCTTTTGTATGCTTGTTTTCTACCAATTTCATTTCCAAACAGTAACTTGAGTTGTGCATCATCAACAGTTATAAAACTGTAGATAGCTTGAATTTGGTGTCCAGAAGAATGTTTTAGGTTATGGGGTCAAAAGCTCAGAGGTCCAGCTCAGTGTGTGGAAAAGAAGGAAAAAACTTCCAGAAATAACTTCCCTGCCATCTACAATTACCAAACTTTGATTGGCTTGCATGTGAAATAATTAAGTTTTGTATCAGTTTTCGGGTGAGAAGGTAAAAACTCATGTCCACTCTGGCTGAAAGAAGACAAAAAATTTTGTGCACAACAACTTGAGTTCTCCATCATCAGTGGTTACCAAGCTCTGTGGATCATTTGCTCTTGGTGTAAATAAGAACACTGTCAAATTTGCAGTTAAAGGTCAGGACACTGTGACTGAAAGAATAAAAGTGGATTCTGTGCAATAACATTAGTTCTACATTAGATACCTGAACTAAACTTTATGAATTGCATAAGCTTTGGGTAAGAAAGAAGCCTTTAGGTTTTGAGATCAAAACTAAAATGCCAAGGTAACTGTTACTGAAAAAAGAAATGCTTTCTGAAAAATAAAATTATTTTTACATACCTGGACCAAATTTTGTGGATCGTTCACACTTGGAGTAATGAAATGCATTTTGATTTTGGGGTTGAAAAATCAAGAGCCAAGGTCATTGTGACTGAAGAAAGAAAAGTGGTTTCAGCACAAATTTAATATCACTTAACTACATAGAGGATTAATAAACACTGGGCAGGCATATATTGTTTTGTTCACAGTACTCTTTTCTTAGATTGATCATAATTATTCCTTAGGATGTTCTGCAAAAAATGTGTGGTTTCCATAGCAGCAGTGTGGCTTCCATAGTAACCATGTGGAAAAACCTATTTCTGACTTTTTCAGAATTACTGAGCCAATTTCTCTTTTCATCACACTTGGTGGAGAACGTGTCCTGTGATATGCTGTATTATAAATATATACAGGTGATTTCAACAGCAACCAGATGGAAAACCTATTTTCAGCTTCTCAGGAACAACTGAGAAAATTTTGATTAAATTTGGCAGAAATTTTCCTTAAGACATGCTAAAATGTGCCCTTGTTTGCTTTCCTAGTAACAATGGAGTCTCCATATGAACCAAGTGAAAGTCCTGTCTTTGAATTTTCCAAAATGGCGGAGCTAGTTGTGATCAGACTTGGTTGGAATGTTCCTTACGACACACTCAACCAAAATGTTGTCCAGGATGCATTCCCTGGCAAAGGTGAAGGTTCATAGTAACCAAGGGGAAACATATTTTTGACTTCTTTTCCAGAATGGTTGAACAAATTTCTGTCAGACTTGGTTAAATGTTCCATAGGGCATTCTCTATCTCTAAAGTTTTGTCCAGGTTAACTTCCTTGGCAATAGTTTTATTTCCATAGGAACCAGGTGGAAAACCTATATTTGACTTTTACAGAATGACTGAGCCAAGTTTAAAAAAAATCAAACTTGGATGGATTCATGAGGACACATGCTACTACAATCATGACCAGGGTGGATTCCCTAGCAATTGTGTGACTTTCATAGTGAGGAAGTGGAACATCTATTTTTCTATTTTGTCTCCAAAAGAGCTGAGAAAACTTGGTAGGAATATTCCTTAGGACATGCTCTTCCAAATTTTTGTCCAGGCAATGATATGGCTTCCATAGCAACCAGTTAGCAAACCTATTTTTAGTTTCTGCATTGTTTTCGCAGCATTTAAAGCCCATCTTTGAATTAAGGCCTTTTAGGCATGTACAAACTGGGCAGATGTGACATCAGTTGTGGTTGCCTTCAGTAAAAATGGCACAAGATTACCAGGTTATTATTGATAATTGGATTCAGAATATTCCACAAATCAGAGAATATTAGGACTTCCAGTTTGGCTGCTTTTTTTTAAGATGGCATGAGGCATTATTAGTACAAGAATGGCTTTATTGTTCAGCCCACCATGGTGGGAATTCAAGATAGTGATCTATTTGGGAAGTGCTTGTTGGTCTATACATCTCTCTGATTAAATGTCAGTATTAAAGATTTCTTAAATTAAGCTCACTGTTAAAGTTATTTTTTGTAATTAAGCTCAGTGTTAAAGATTTTAACTTTTAGCTAAATGCATTGCTGGCTTGACAAAAAGGGAGGCTTTTGTGGGACAAAATGTTTTGGCCAGTCTGCAGAGATATTTGTACAGATGGGCTGGTTTAGAGAAATTTCACCTTGATTTTGAATTTCTTCAGATATGTTACCCAGTCATAATACAATAGGAATACAACCACTGCTGGTTAAATCTAGCCTTCCTAAGGATGTTTTAGCAACTAAAGGTGCTACAAGTTGTCTATCCACTTAGGTGGGAGCCAAACAAAAGTGATCTCCCATTGGATTGAGGGGTTCACAACAAATTCCATCTATACTTGAGGAAGCATGTTTTTGTTTGAAGACCTCAAAAATGATTTCTGCTTGTGCCTTTTCAATATTTCATTGATTCAGGAGTTTTTTTCACTTAGAAAAGTATACTTGAGCTATATTTTTATCTTCTCTCTATTCTATCATAGATAAAGAAGTCACATTTTATTTATCAACTTTTCATTTCTTCTTCAGTTATCTGCCTTAAGGTCTATAGTTATAGTTCCTTTCATCTCAGTACTCAGCCTGGTATATGAATTTTGTTTTTATTGTCTAGTATTACATGACACAAGGCCTTTCATGAATTTTAGATATGTACACACAAGTTCACAGAGTGTTTGACTGGTTTCACCCATATATGACATTGTTTACTCTGTAATTAGAGATGTCATTACAATGGGCAGGACCAGGTGCACTGTATGTTAGTATTTTAACAATGTTACCTGTTGCAGTTGTATGGGATGCAGTTCAGGTCATACCTACAACCTATGTACACAGTGACCAGAAATGTACAAGTGAATTGGGTAAGTGAGAGAGTGAGGAAATGCATTAGCAAAGATATAGAATCCATAAGTATCATCATTGATGCTGCCACAGTTCTTTAACTGACGTCCCAGCTGTTGACAGAACATTGCAGGCCTGGGAATGTCAAAACCCATATCAGTTCATATGGACTGAAATCCTTTCTCAACACTTAACAACTGGTTCAAAATATATCATTGCAGTAGGATCCTTGCACAACTTGAAGTTAATGGCTGTATTTCAGAAATCAGAAGAAGCCTAGCTACATATGTTGATGACCCCATTGGTCATGTTTCAGAGCCAGTTGTTTTTATGGGTTTAATGCCATTTTTCATCACATAAAAGGCTATACATGGTGGCCAGTATATTTCATGTAGGAAGAGCCTGTGAAAACCACAGGAAGAACCACTGACCTCTGTGAAGCTACTGGCAAGCTTTCTCACATTCCCACATTGGCTGAGTCTGAGACCCCACACTGACAGAGATAAGATGTCAGTGGTCTGTACAGGCAAGAGCCTTAGACCACTCTGGGGCCCTGAGGGAACATTGCAATATTGGAGTACAGTATTGTTTTATAGTTACGGAACACCTTACTGTGTGTTATCTAGTTGAATATGGTATCATGGTATAGTAAGGGAACACTGCACTAGATGCTGACCAGTGGAACACAGTATCACTTTATAGTGAGGGAACACTACTGTCTATTTACCATCTGAAAAAATTGTGAGAATGTGCTGAATTGTTAGAAAAACAAAAGTAGATAAAGGGTGCATGGTGCAGCCTTTTCAGTTAGTATCATATGTTTTTTTGTTGATATTTCATAATTGGGAACTGCTTGTGGAATTTTACTACCAACCTGGAGAAGTGTAAGTTCCATCTCCTTTAATCTTTGTACCTCTTATCTTTACAGATATAAAGAGAAAATACAGTCGTATAGGAGCAGAATTAAATAAAATCCAAGAGTGTGTAGGACTCCTTGAGCCACCTAAATATGTGTATGGTCAGGCACCTCAAGCCCAGGCCAAGGGGGGCATTTCTCAAAATGGTCAAGATGCATTGTGGCTGGCTTTTGCATTTGAATCTGTAAGTACATGCACTGTATAGCAACACATGTCCTTCAGGATTTTTATCAGCAGTCATATAGATCAAGGGTTTCCTTGTTTTCATTGTTTCTTGTTATTGGAACTCAACTTTTCTCTCATATGTTGATGAATTTTCACCTTCTTACAAGTTCAGAACAATAATTGCTTGGTTCACATCTGTCTGTTGTGACAAATTTTCACCATTTTACAAATTCAGACCTATGATTTCCTGGTTCACATCTCTCATTTGTGATGAATTTTCACCATTTTACAAATTTAGTCCTATGATTTCCTACTTCACATCTCTCAGTTGTGATGAATTGTCCACATCTTACAAATTCAGACCTATAATTGTTTGGTTCACCTATCTGTCTATTGTAGACTGATGCTCTAGATAACTAAGCTATTGATGTTTATACTGTAAACTTATTTTGACCACAGGACATACATGCAGTATCAACATACCATGCTTGGTTTAAATTTTGCATGCAGGGTTCCTATTGTAGTGATAAAATTGGGAAAAACAGGAATAAGAACAGGTTTATTCCCAGTGGATAAAGCACAGCAGTTTGCAAAAGTTGGTCAAAGTCGGGGATGGGGGGAAAGCTGGGAATTTTCAAAACCATTTTTGATGGATCAGTTGCTAAAAAAAAAGATGTTAAGTATCCTAATTTAGTTGATTGCAAAGTTTGTGCTCTGAGTTAAATTACTGAAGTTTGTGTGCTGAGTTACATTATTGAATTTGTTGAAGTCATGTAACTCTTCAATCTCCTGCTATATTAAGATGGTGTGCCAAGTCAAGTTATTGGATGTTTTTAAAGTCATGGAGCTCTTTATATATGTTTGTTAATGAAACTTGTATTGGCAAAATTACCTTGATGAGATATTGTCATCATCTTTTTGTATCTTAAAGAAAATGCATTTTCTTAACTTACCAAGTAGAGCACCAGGAAGATCTTGTTTTCTGTGTCATCTTATGGATTTTGCTGGCCATTGAACCCAAGGATTACACATGTATAGAAGCAGAGCTTGTCAGCCCTGAGTATAGTGTATTCCAGAGTTCTAAAGTTTTCTTCTCCTGACTCTCTTGAAAAGTTGAACATGAAATTATAAACCTCACTCAGCTGTGCTTAGAGTGAATATCAAAATTCTTACATGAAGATCTTTTCTACTAGAAGAACATATGTGATTAGCAAAAGTGTTCATTTTGTAAGTGTGTATATGTGTGTCACATTGAATCAGCTTTAGTTAATTTCTGTATGGCAAAGTTTCTCATTAATTAATCAGATACAGAAACAGAATTCTACAAAAATTTTGAGATTATTTTAATTTTTTACTAGACTACATCAAAAGGCCAGTCATATTTTGAGTCATACAAGGAATATCTAAAGTGGGAATCATTTATCAAGCACCTCAAGGAGACAGAAATTGCAGCCGACTCCCCTCTTCAGACTATTTTTCAAACATCAGAGTTCTGGACCAAGGTATGTACATGACAAGACTGTTATTCTATTAGTCAGAGTCCAGAAGAGCTCACGTGCTGGTCCTGAATCTATCTTGTAGTTTGTCCTAATAAAAGCAGTGAATGAATGGTTGTGTTCCAGTTGGTTGTAAATAAAAACGGCACAGAAGTGATCTCCAACATAATGGCAGTGTGTCCATCTTGAAAATGTTGTGATTGCTACTTTTCTTGAACAGATGGTTGTATTGACTGGGGGTTTTACTAATACATATATGTAGTTGCTTGTAAATGAAAATGGTGCAGTTCAGACCTCCTGTTTGACCTCTAGTTTGGTCATAATCCTACAACATAAAGTCAGTGCAGCTGAAAATGTCTGTATGAAATACATATGCCATCCCTTACGATTTTGCCGTAAGTTGTACAAAAATGACCATTTAAATACGGACTTAGGGTTTAAAAGCAAAAACTACGGAAGTAATGATTGTTTTGGTTGATCCTTGTTTGATTTGGATCTGAGTTTTTCATATTAAAATTAGTGGAGTTAGTCAGGGAACCAGACTAACTTTACAGCAGTACCTCAGATGCTTTAAACTGCACGTATTTTTTCATGCAAAGCATCTGCATGATCAAACTGTTGATTATAGAATTTTTTAAAAATAGCGTCCAGCAAATATTCCAAGAAGTATGTTCAGTTTGAGAGATGGCTGCAAGCCATTTAGTTGCATAGGGTTTAGAACTGAAGTTTGTGCAACTGTACTAGAGGTAAATAAGGTCTTCTTGTACTATACATACTTTACAGTTGAATATAATGTTTACTGTTGCGGCATGTTTCAAATACCGATCTTCTCAGTATGTTTTTCAACTTGACAATATCAGTTCATGGTATTTTGTTACACCTTACTGAAAACTGGTCAAACTTATGGAAAGCAAATCAACTTACTGAGATCATCTCATCAGTATTGGTTGGTCTGTGAAACTGTAAAATATTTGAAAGAATTTTGAGTCATTTTCATCCAGTTTTTAACAGTATTGTCCATTTACTGCTGTGAGGAGTCTCAAGGAAATCTATGGCTCCTTTTACCAGACCTCTCCCCAGACTCCATTTGATTTGAACCAATAGAGGGTTTAGTAAACAAACACTTTTCCTTGTAATGGCAGAACGTTTCCGAAATTTGAACAAGTGAATGACAGATGAGATGAGATGAGATGATATAATATATTAATATGATGAGATGATCATGGACAGTTCACCAGTCCATAAGGCTAAGTGAGCTTATGATATGGTCCCTTGTTTTTCATGTATCACCCATCATCTGTCATTTGTTGTCTGTTCACAGCTGCTATTTATGATTTCTTAAACATTACTTAACAGTGTTTTACCAAAATTGAAAGAAAGTATCCTGGCATGAAACTCTTTCATATTTGTTAAAATGCTGAGTTGTTACCAAATGTAGTTACCATTACTAATTTATGGAAAAACTTTTAAATGACTTCTTGGCACATAATTTGACCAAATTTAATTTCAAGCATCATAGGACGAAATTTTTTCAAATATGTTCAGATTGTGCTGATCCACAATCAGATATGGCCACTATTACCATATATACATGTGTATAAACCCGTTCACGTATAAGCCCCCCCCCAATGAATAGGAATAAACACTAAAGAGTGCATGACCCATGTAAAAACCGACCCAAAAGTCTGAGATGACATCACTAGTTCGAGTTTCCTCTGACCCTTGCCACCCATTTGTGATATTTGGACATTGATGTTGGGGTGTAGAGTCAGAGCCCACTGCCTATTGAAAAGTTGGAATTTGCTGACACCATTTGTTGTCTGCATATTATAGCCACTTACTAGCTGGCCTAGCAGACTTGAGCGACCTTTCACTGAGATATACCTGCATGAAATTGATAGGAATATGATTTATTTTCTCAAACATCACGAGCATAGCATTCATCATGTCTTTAATCTGCAGACAGATTAGACGAAGTACATCATGGCTGAAATTTGACCTGGATCTTGCCATTTGCATTGCAAGTCACATGACTATACAAATCTCGCAACCTACATGTCAGTGACATCAGAGGTTATATAGTCACGTGATATCAAAAATAAACAAATTTCTAAAGTTGTTGTACATAGAATTTGGAAATATTATATAGAAGTCACTTAATGTTTGTAAATAAATACAATGCATACTTAATTCTCAACATATATATTCTGAGAACAACAGCCAGAAAACTGTCGGTATTGCAGCATGGTGGAGAAAACCATTTTCAACAAGTACCAGCACGTATCAGCGATGTTTCTGTTGGTATCACATGACTACCGCAGTGACATGTGCTCTCAGCTTAGTGAATCTGGTTTTACTTCAAGTTGCTTCAACATTTACAGATTTCTGATTGTTGTTTTCAAAATAAATATTTTGAGAAGTTTATGTTCTTTCATTTTTCTATAAAGATTACTTGACTTTCATTCATATGTTCGATTTGTTTTCCTACAGCAACACCAGGGATGGGTTATTGTTGACGTCACGTGACTATATGACCGCTGATGTAATTGACATGTAGGTTGCGAGATTTGTGTAGTCATGTGACTAGGAATGCAAATGATGAGATCCAGGTCAAATTTCAGCAACGATGTAGTTTCGTCTTGTCTGTCAACAGATTAAAAATCTAACAAATGCTATGCTTGCAATTTCTGAGAAAATAAATCATATTCCTATCGATTTCATGCAGGTTTATCTCGATGAAAGGTTGCTAAAGTTTGCTAGACTAGCTATTAAGCAGCTACCCTATGCCAGCACCAAATGGTGTTGGCGAATTCCAACTTTTCGATAGGCAGTGGACTCTGACCCTACATCCCAACATCAATGTCCAAATATAAAAAATGGGGTGGCAAGGGTCAGAGGAAACTCGGACTATGACATCACAAGATGCATGCGGTAAATTCCAAATGCCTTTGTTTAGGCAAACTTACATTAGCAAAAATTACCTGTATAACTCTCTCGGGGTTGGCATGTATGATTATTACATAGAAATGGTATAAATTTGTTTGGAAAGTCAAGAAATTTATTTGTCAGTTTTCTTATTTTTTTTGCCTAATTCAGAATTATGTCAGTGCACCAGTAATCACATTTTTATTTTGTCTTGAAATTGTAAATACCTAACTCATTAAAATATTATCCCAGTATGACAGCAATGAACAACAATAGGGTTTGAATCAATGCTTGCATTTAAGCTAGTGAGTGTATTTACAGAATGGCACCACCTCATGTACATTGTAGTTTTGACATGCACTGATAAGTACATTCCACTGAATGAAGTACATCCCTTGGATTCGAATCATGGACACCACTGCACTAAACTTTAATGATAAATCCAAAATACAATAATGAAGTTTCAGAAATAATGCTTCGAAAATTATGCTAATACTGTAATAACTGAGTTGTAGTTTGCTTTGATATAAGTGACCTTACACCCCGTTTTACCAAACTAAGGTAATCATGCTAATATTACGGAGTGAAAGGCAATTACACATCAAAGCACTCATATAGTTGCCGGTCAAAATTCCCACTAACTCAAGCCAGTTTCAGGGTTTTAATGATTAATTGGCTTGTATTAAAACAAAAGACAGATCCGCCAATTATGAACAGAGGAGACACTGAAACATCCAGCTTTCCATTGTGTGGAAATTTATGATTTTGTTCAGCCAAAACACAAAAGTAAAATAGATTGATAATGATTTTAGTTGATCTATGTTCAGAATTTTAGCTTTTATTATTAACCATTCTTTCATGAACATGTACGGTAACATTTATACTGGTTGTGCCTTGTACAATTGAACGTGTGTACCTTTTCATAAAGATTACCTCAGTTTGTAGATCACTTATAGCATTGAAAAAGAGTAACTCGTGAGCACGTGGATCAGCGTGAATGAAACAGCTATTACCAACTAGTTGAAGTGTTATCTGGAAGAATGGGATTTGGTTGAAAAAATAAATAAAGCAGAATCAGCATCTAATCTGTTTGTGAATAAACAAGGATTAAAGTGACACTAGGCTCGATTTGCACTGTGTAAGTACTGTACATTATAGTACAGCCTGGTCTTCTGGGTAAACTTGAACCAGCCCATGAATTATAAAGTCTTTATTTACCTTTATTTCAATAATAACAAAAGCAATCATAGTAATTTATAACAGTTTATTAAAAGTTGGGACACCGAGAACATAATTTTTTTCACATGCATACACAGCAAAAATAATTTTTTTGCATCCCAAGGTTTACAGCCATTATGGTAATCAAGAAAAAAAATCTTAAAATCTTTAAAGTTTATACCTTGGCCCACGGATAAGCCGGCCCCCCTTCTTCCAGGCCTTTATTTTTTCCTTAATTATTTGGCTTATACGTGAGTATATACAGTACTAAAAACAGTACAGTTTTTAAATTGCTTCTTCTAAAACCACCTGACAGAATTGGACCAAATTTGACAGCATTTTGGCATGAGGGTCTTTTAAATTTGTTCAAATGTTACCAATCAGCCATCAAATATGTCAACCATTACTAAAAACAGAGATACCTTCTAAAAAATTAATTAAAAAAATTAACCAAATTTTATGGAAAGCATGAATGCATACATGGCTGTTTATTTTTATTGATGTTATGGTTTTCACGTGGGTCTCAATGAGCCATCCCTTATAATGTTGACGGGGGGGGGGGGGAGAGAGAGAGAGAGAGAGAGAGAGAGAGAGAGCAGCTTCCAAATCAACATGGACAAACTGACAGGCCATTTGATGAGCACTGTTGTTAACAAGATAAAAACTTTTCAAAACCTTGTTCTCAAAAAACAGCTGAAAAGAATTTCACCCGATGTGACAGAAGGATCCTAGAATAGATGGCTATTAATTTTTAATTCTCAAATGTCACTAAACAGAATTTGAATAAAGTTTGACAGAAAGCATCCTAACATTATGGTCTTTCTGAAGATGATGTTTAAAGGTTTTTCTGTTCATAGTAATGGTGGTCATATTTAATGACTGAACCCATGACCTAAAAATAATCCTGAAAACTTTGATAGTCAGTCTAGACTGAACAGATGGTGGGACTAAAATCTGCAGCCTTCTGGTCACATGTGCATGTCCTTCACCACTGAGTCACTACAGCTGTTTTGGGTGCTTATCTCAATGGTGTGCAAGTTATGACATGGACAGGGCCCTTGGCCAGTGACAGACCTGGGAATCCATGCTGATTGCACATATGAAAAAAATAAGTGTATATACTTTAATGGTGGGGTTATGAAGAATTTCTACATTTACTAATAATGGACAAGTTCTCATGGGCTGGCAGAGATCCAGGGGAGAATGTTGGTTGTTATAAACAACTTGTCATTTTTTTTAGGCCAAGAAGATTGATATGAGGCCCACATGGGCCTCCTGTATTGGCATCTGCTTGCAACATAATGTTCAATGATATCCATTCAAGCTTGTTTGAATGGTTGCAGATAATATGTTTACATACGTTCAGTGTAAGGGAGAAGTGTCTTGGTAGTTTTGCTTCTACAACGTTTGACTGAATTACCATCTAATGGTGACAGATATAATCTAAGAATTTAAGAAGACCTTTGTGTGGTTGAGTTCTGATGGAGCCAGGCATAAGTTTGGTCATATGATACTAGCAAAGATGTGCCAGAACATTATGTGATAACATATGTTGGTCAATACTGTTTACCATTTGGGGTCTAGTTATATATAGCTAAATTTGAGGTCATGGAGAACAGTGGTAACTCTAATATTGGTCAGTTGTTTCTCAAAGCTTTTTGAAAAGAATGTTTTCATTCTTTGCAGATTCTAATGGAAGTTGTAGCTGTCAGCAGTGCAATCTATGGTCTGGTGCTATCTCTACTTATCTGCATGGTTACTGTGGCAATATTTACAGGACATATTCTGTTACTTCTTATTGTCTTCTTGAGTATATGTGGTAAGTAACCAGTGGCCAAACAATGAACATTTTGATATATTCCAGATCAGATTTTTAAAATGCATAGGAATAAAGTAAATTTCAATTTTACAGTTGATTTGCATATGGAACTGTCAGAAGAATATTATTTAGTTTATCTTAGACATTATTGAGTTGGGCTGGTTTTAAGGTTTAGTCACCTTAATTGTGTAGTTTTAAGGTTTAGTCACCGTAATTGTGTAGTTTTAAGGTTTAGTCACTGTAATTGTGTAGTTGTTTAGGTTTAGTCACTGTAATTGTGTAGTTGTTTAGGTTTAGTCACTGTAATTGTGTAGTTTTAAGGTTTAGTCACTGTAATTGTGTAGTTGTTTAGGTTTAGTCACCATAATTGTGTAGTTTTAAGGTTTAGTCACCATAATTGTGTAGTTTTAAGGTTTAGTCACTGTAATTGTGTAGTTTTAAGGTTTAGTCACCGTAATTGTGTAGTTTAAGGTTTAGTCACCGTAATTGTGTAGTTTTATGGTTTAGTCACTTTAATTGTGTAGTTTTAAGGTTTAGTCACCGTAATTGTGTAGTTTTAAGGTCTAGTCACCGTAATTGTGTAGTTGTTTAGGTTTAGTCACCATAATTGTGTAGTAGTTTAGGTTTAGTCACTGTAATTGTGTAGTTTTAAGGTTTAGTCACTGTAATTGTGTAGTTTTAAGGTTTAATCACCATAATTGTGTAGTTGTTTAGGTTTAGTCACCATAATTGTGTAGTTGTTTAGGTTTAGTCACCATAATTGTGTAGTTGTTTAGGTTTAGTCACTGTAATTGTGTAGTTGTTTAGGTTTAGTCACCATTATTTAGGCTTAAGGTTTAATCACCTTAATTTCAGTTTAAGGCTTAATCACCATAATTAAGCTGTTTTAAGATTTACTCACCTTAATTGTGTAGTTTTAAGGTTTAATCACCTTAATTATGTTGTTTTAAGGTTTAGTCACCTTAATTATGTTGTTTTAAGGTTTAGTCACCTTAGTATGTATTATTATGGTTTACTCCCTTTAGTTATATAGTTTAAAGGTTAGTCACCTTAGTATGTATTTTTAAGGTTTTGTCACCTTAGTTGTGTAAACTTCAGGTTTACTCATATTAGTCTGCTCAAAATTTATATATTTTTTCATACACTCTCGCTTCGAGAATACCATCAGTTTGTAAAAATAAATTTTTTTTATTTTGTGTCCTGATATTTATCACAAAAACTTTGTATTCTAAATAAGATCTTCAGACATGTTTATTTAACAGTAATTATATAATCAACATTTGTTTTCATCATGGATAATTATTTGTTTTACATAATTTTTTTAATGTCACAAATTATGAGACTAACATGAAGAAGTGTGTGTGTGTGGGTGGGTGGGTATACAGTTATGGCCTCTGGGTCATAACTTAAAATCTATTGAGATCATACGCTATAACTATGTTAGCATTTTCTGGGAATGAAAAGATAAACTCCTATATAGAAACACCTTGTGCTTCTGGGTTTATTCATACCAGATTGACTTACGCCAGGGACATAATGTAAATTGTTAATATCCCTACCTTGTGATCTTATCTACACACACACACACACACACACACACACACACACACACTTGCTGGACATAAAAAGACAAACTTATACGTGCAGTAAATCTGTAAATATGTTACCCAATCATAATAACTTAGGAGAACTACTACTACCTTGCAAATCCAACCCTCCTAGATACTACTTGTAGCTAAAAGTTGTCTGCTGAACTATGTGGCGGTTGGGCAGAGTGATCTCCCCTTAGGTATAAGAATTGTCGCCAAAGTCTAAAAACCTCCCAGTTACTACTACTTCTCATGCCAAGAAGTGCACACTCATCATGAGAGGCCTCGCAAAAGCCAGAATCAACATGGGAGATATACCTCTATAAGTTGGAGTTTTTTCACCTCTAAGAAAAGTATACTCCATCTATATTTCCAACTTTTTCTCGTCCTGTGCTGACAAAGTTCTGCCTTTACAACTTGCTAACACTTCCTCATCGTCACACATTTAGGTACTTGCACAGGGGCCTAAGTGACTTCATATTCAGTTTGGGCTATAATTATTTTGTATGTGCAAGTGTCTATCGCTTGTTAAAAACACCTAATATATGTGTAATTCCATTACGAATGGGTACATGTTGGTGAGTTTCTGTTTCAAGGCATTCATAGCATCCAGGCACCAAGTTCAGTGTTTTACTTGTGGGCCTTTTTCCTTTTGGTATTGCCTCATAATGGATATTGTCACACCTACATTGTACATATCGATAACAGTGCCTCAGTTCCCTTTTATGTGAAGGTTTTTGTGTGTAATGTAGACACTTGTGTACAATTTTGTATTGCTTCTGTTCTGGTTGGACATGTGCAGGTCAGCTTTATATACACGGTTTACTCAGTTGCATCTTGCTCGTCCTTGTTTCTGTAAGCAACACTTGAATCATATTTATCTGCATAAGTATTTCATCATATTGAAAGAGAACTTAGTCACTCGCTCTAGTAGACTATGCGACTTCACAAGATAGGTTTGAGCTACAATATTTATATGTGTGCATGTCTTTATACCCATAAAGACTCCTTATATATGTATAATTCTGTCATTTCTGGTACAAACAGGTGAATTTCCGTTACAAAAGAATCCATACCCTTGGAATGCCAAGCTTCACATACCATCCTTGACCTTCCCTGCAGGTAGCATTATAATTGAGATCATCTGCAATCACTCTTTTCCAGGTAACCATCATTTGGTATAGTTCTGTTCCTGCACTGTATTCAGACATCACATATGCAGGCCGACAAGTTTATACTTCTCCTTATCGGTGGTTTTGTCATTATATTTTACCTGTACGCTTCATTGTTTATTAGACTGTCTGTTATCAATTTCTGGGTCAACTTTTAAGATTTATCTCAGCATCAACATTGCGGTCTAAAAGACAGGTGCAGGGCTACAGTTGGATATGTCCTGCTGTATTTGTCCTACAGATTAGAACTATGGGCAAATCACAGCTGAGAATGAAGATGTCACCAGTCTGCATGCTGACCTATCCTGAGTGTGAGAATTTCTGGCAAACAAGGGAGATAAATCAGCTTTTACTCTTCAGCCATAAAGCACAGGAAATTGACAAGCTCTGAAACAGCTCTGGCACCTAAGTCACCACCACAGGCTTCAGCATTATAGGCAACTTCCTCTACTTTGCCTCCTTGGGGTTCAACTTGATTCTTATTGCAGAACAGCAAGGGACAGAGCAAACAAACAGCCAAGTTCCCTCTCACTCAGCAGACATATGGACATGGTTACATATATCAAACATCCATCCAAAGTCACAGTTTATAAATCAAGGTGTTCTGTGAGTTTAGTGAGCAGCAGACCTCATCACTCTTCACCAGTTAAGTCTCGTGCATTACAGGAGACCTTAGTCTCATCTCATACAACCAGGTGTTGTTTGTTCTCAAGTGATGTCATCATTTCTAGACTATATGATGTCACGGGAAGATTGAGCCTTCCAAAACTCTATTGACGATGTTTTCCACCTTTGACCCAAGGATTTCTGGCTTCCTCCTCCTACTCCATCATCAATCTGGACCAGAGCTCCAGAGTCTGTTGATCTTATGACGAAACGGAAGAGTCTAATTTCATTTACTTCCGCAGTATGGGAAAGTTAAAAACATTCTGACCTGCTTCATCATCTCTTTGTAAGTGGTTGTACATTGGCCTTACACCAGTATTTTATTTGGAAACTGCAGCAGTCAGGAGTTATATCGCCACTTAGGGGATGACAAAGCCAGACACCATACATTTGGATTGGATGGTCTTTGATGACACTTGGCAGTTAGTGCACTATATCATTGCTGTATCATTGATGGTGGACTTCATCTTGGTGACTATCTTTCAACAAACAGAACATAGCTTCTCTCCTCCCACAACAAATGCCTCAAGGCATGCATGGGAATCAGTCTCAAGAATGACTCTAGTACTGAACAGAGCTGCTGAACACATACTGGCCAACTCTGTATCCACAGCTGCACTTTCTGAATGACTACCATAAGGCCATGCTAAGAGCACAGCCTTTATTCAAACCATCCTTTTAATGGCCAAATTGAAGAAGTCTGCAAACAAGCCACCAATCAGACCATTTCCTTCGTTTTATAGGCTTGCTCAATATGGCAATGGATCTCATTTTTCAAGATTGCCTTTTTATGTGCCCATTGCAAATGATTCGTCTGTCTAAATGGAGGTCAAAGGTTTGCCCAATGGACCAACCTTTCCCCATCTGCCACATTTGAGGGACCATCTGCAAAATTGGGGCAGCCAACTATAACTCTGCACATACAACCGCCTGAGATTACAAAGGCAAATACAGAAGGCTGGGGAGCCCACCTACTACCATCCATTGGGGAAGCCAGTGATGCATGGTCTCCCCAGGAATGCCATCAGCATATCAATCTTCTGGTGATGAATACTGTTGTGAAAGCCTTTCATTGGTGGCAGGAATGTTTAAATGCTGAGGGAGTTCTCATTCTGTCTGACAACTTTGCAGTAGTGACTTTTGTCAAATAACAAGGAGGGACAAGTCCCCAGACCTTTGCAATATGGTGTTGAACTTTTAAGGTAGTGTTGTCAACAACAAATCTACATGTTTGCCATATCCTGGGATGCCTATTGGTCGATTCTTTGTCTTGAAACAATCAACTAATACAGATGGAATGGTGTCTCTATCCCTCGGTTTTCACTGAGATATGTACCCGATGCGACCGACTCTTGGTGGATCTGTTTGCAACAATGTCGAATACCAAACTCCCAGCCTGTGTCTCTACAGTCCCGGACCCAAAAACTTGAGCAGTTGAGTCTCTATCACTAAATTGGAATGACCTGGATGCATACGCCTACTCTCCAAAACATCTGATTTCTAAAGTGATACAGAAAGCAAGAGAATCAGCTTTCATCCTCATTGCACCACTCATATGGGAGAAGTCATGGATCAGTGACCTGATGAATGTTGTACGAGAAACTCCTCAGAAAATTTTGATTTACCCTGATCTACTTAAACAATAGTGGTTGTTTCATCCCTGCCTATTTGTACTGAACCCGCATGTCTGGATCTTATTACACAGGCTCATAATTAAACAATTCTTGCAACCAGTCATGGGGAGAATCACTTGGGTATGAAGGCCCTCTACTCTGAAGCATACAAAGGCAAATGGCACATTTTCCCTCTGTGGTGCACAGATGAACATATCCTGCTTCTCCAGGCAATCTATACCAAAGATAGCTGATTTCCTCCTCTGGCACTTTGAAGAGAGAAAGTTAGCACTGAGTATGATAAAAGGTTACTGCTCCATGATTGCTGACTCCTTTTGTTATTATGCAAGAGAGGATATTGGACAAAACAAGGACTTATCCAACCTACTAACTTTGAGTATACACAGCCAAAACATTAACCCTTTGCCCATGTGGAACCTATATTGGGTATTAATCTGGCTGAACAAGACACCTTTTAGACCAATTTCAAGGGCATTTCTGGCACACCTTTCATACAAGACCTGTTTCCTCATGGCGTTAGAGACTGCAGGCAGAATCAGTGAAATACACGCCTTATCAGCTGACTTGAATTACATGCAGTTTCAACAGCTCGGGTCATTCTTACTCATGAGAGTATCCTCTTTCATCACCAAGAACCGGTTTCCTTCAATGGGTAACCAGACTTTTGTCAGGAAACCTCTGTCTCATCTGGACACGTCAGGTGAAGGCCCAGTTTGGGCTTTAAAGTGGTAAATTAATAAAACAGAGCCATTGCGTCAAGGGATACAACGCCTCTTTCCATGTCTCAAGACAGGACAGGAGGATATATCAACACAGACTATCTCATTCTGGATTAATTGGGTTATTTGCTCAGCATATAGAGAAATAACATGAACTTATTACGCATTTTGGCTCAGGATGTTAGAGCAGTTGCCACCAGCCTAGCATTCTTCCAGAACTGTTTGCTAACTGACATCATTCAGGCTTTGGGATGGAGATGGGAGTTTACATTCTCTCATTTTTATCTCCAAGATCTGTCATCCCAAAGGGCCCAGTTTGATTTTGGTAGGACCTATATCCACAGCTCAACAGGCCCACCTTCCAGGTGGATTGACAGCTTCTTAAGACTTGGCTTCATGACTTCTGCTTGATTTGTGGGGGGAAATGTTTTCCCTATTTGAAGCAGTGCCCTAACAGATGGAGTCTCCACCAGTTGGATTACCAAGAAGCTGTCTCACATACCTTAGGGGGCCAGAGACAGTATCTCTGGGGTAAGGGATGTACCTCCCTCCACCTCTTGCCTATTCTACTAAGTTATTTTGATTGGGTAACGTATTTAAAGAAGAACCAAGTTTTTGTATGTAAAATATGTTTCTTTGAGAATACTTACCCAATCATAATACACATACACCCTACCAGCCTCCCCACAGTTATATCCATAGAGAGCATGCATGCCTTCCACTCCAGTACTAACTGAGAGGTTCTTAGACTTTGCCGCCAAGTTTTATATCTAAGGGGAGATCACTCTGCCCAACAGCCACATAGGTCAGCAGACAACTTTTAGTGCCCATTAGCTAAAATTAGTATCTGGGAGGTCTGGATTTGCGAAGTAGTAGTAGTTCTTCTAAGGTATTATGATTGGGAAAGTGTTCTCAAAGAACATATTTTCCTGGGAAAAATTGGTTTATGCATGTTCTGGGAAAGAAAAGATTAATTCAGATATGTTGTTAGAATAGAATTCTTATTTTCTGGATCTTTAAATTTGTGCTATGTAGCAACAATGAACTAATGGAAATTTCTGCTGCAAGAAAAATATGGAATTCACAGTACATAGATGTTGCTGACCTGAAGGGCATTATATTGAAGTGTATTATAATGGAGGAGAGCTGTATTTATATGTTGGTGACTTGAATCCCATTAGTGTAGCACAAAATAACAAGGGATAGTTGTGTTTAAATGTGGTAACATGAATAGCATTGTAGTGAATTACATTTTAATGGGGCATAGCTGTCATGGGTGCCTAAACACAGGGAAAGGGGGGGGACATTTGCTTCCCCTATTTTACCTCGAAACACGTGTTTTGGCCTACATCCATAAAACTTAATAGCTGACCACTACATGTCCCCCACCAATAATTCTGCAGGTACCCCATATAGCTGTCTTATATGTGGTAAGATGAATAGCATTGTAGTGAAACAGTATAGCATGGGATAGCTATATTTAAATGTTTGTAACCTGAATTATATTTGTAGTGAAGCACACTATTATGGAGGATAGCTGTATTTAAATGATGGTGAAATGAATTGTGTTATATGAAGCATGTTAAAATGGGAGAGTACTGTATTTAAATGTTGGTTACCTGTATTTCAGAAATGGTCTGTCTTGTGGTTGGTATATTCTACATAGCTGGATGGGAA
The DNA here is from genome assembly GCA_016617855.1 of Megalonaias nervosa. Lineage (NCBI taxonomy): Eukaryota > Metazoa > Mollusca > Bivalvia > Unionida > Unionidae > Megalonaias > Megalonaias nervosa. The sequence continues at coordinate 73,031 of JAECUM010009051.1, forward strand.
ATTGGGGGAGTTGAAGCAGTGTCTCTCTCAATACTGGTTGGATCATCTGTAGATTACTGTGTTCACCTTGTTGAGGGATACAATCTTGCAGCTGATGCATGTCCTTCTCCAGTCAAAGAGGTGAGTTGTTCAGCCTTTTAATCCATTTATCCAGTTTGAAAGGTGTGCTGGATTCTTGTCTTGTCTGCTATAGTTTTATTCAGATATACATATCTTGTTCAAGGGGCAGTTTCACTGTCAGCAGTGTTTCAGGTTTAAGCCCCAAACCTTGGGATAGGTATATTAGTTGTCATACACAGACTATATGATCAATAAGCACCACCCTTTCATATCTACTCATTATTTTTCTCTCTCTGAATCTAAGCCAAGCATAATGTTTTTTAAAAATCTTGGTTAAGTTTTTAGTGAACATTTTTCAGAATGCATGTATCAAACCCAAGCAGTAATAACCACTCAACTTTAGTAAGTCACTAATAAATTATTGAGTTCTGATTGTTGAACTACAGTATATTTTCATTCCATTTCATCAAATTACATCATGTGAAATATTAATCTGTCATTGCCTTCTCCCTTGAGAACCATTCTCCAGCAATATTGCCCAGTTGGGTATACTGCTCTCACCTTTGGCTTTGGCACTTTTTCCACCAGATAACATTTTGATGGAGAAGGTAGTTACAGAATTAGAGAATGCAAGCAATGACCTTCCATTCAAAGCACCACCCAAACCTACTATACATTGACATTTCCATAGAAACTCCCAAGTAAAACCTACTTTGCAATGTCATTTCCATTACAAAAATGCCACAGTTGAAATTTGTATCAAAATAAACACAATCTTGATCTGTCCTCATATCTCCTCGTCAAACACTGGACATGGTCTCATATCACCACATCACACACTGTACATGTTCTTATATCACATCATACAGTGTTTTCATATTACCTTATCATACACTGTACATGTTCTCATATCATCATACACTGTAAATGTTTTCATATCACATCATACACTGTACATGTTCTCATATCACTGTACATGTATAGTAGTCTGGGTTATCTCAGATGTTACTCTGCTATTCTCTCTGTTATTCTGTTAATAACTTTAAAGCAGATTAATGTTGAAAGCAGAATGTTTGTTTGCCTGCCCCCTCCCCTCTCCCTATTGAGAGAATAATATTTGGCCTGATAACAATAACCAGGGAAACATAACAGAGTGTGACTTGCACAGGTCCATAGTCTGATAATTTATTTTGTTGTCAAATCATTATTTCTCTTTTTCTCACTCAGTTTCTGTTCACTAATATGCTTCCAGACTATTATTGACTTTAATTTAATTAAATTGAGATTTTATAGACAGTTTAATAATCATCGATGACTTAATAAGTGAGGTGATTCATAATGATAATTTGATTTTACAGATGGTATAGATATGTGGGTAGAAAAAAATCAATGAACAGGGTTTTAATAAGTGAGGTGATTCACGATAATGACATAAAGATAAATACATATTTCCATGTTGAATTTATGCTCATGGTATTGGAAAAGACAGCATTTTTGCTGGTGTTGAATTGGGAAGAGTTTACTTTTACATGCATAGAATGATCACTATTTGTTGGTGTTTAAACTCATGGATTGGGAAGGAGTTTCTTTTACATCTACAGAATGATCTTTGTTTGTTGGTGTTTAAACTCATGGTTTTTGAAGGGTTACTTTTACATCAACAGAATGATCATTGTTTGTTGGTGTTTGAACTCATGGATATGGGAAGGGTTACTTTTAGATGTATAGAATGATCACTATTTGTTGGTGTTAAACTCATTAATTGGGAAGGGGTTACTTTACATCTATAGAATGAGCATTGTTTGTTGGTGTTTGAACTCATGGATTTGGGAAGGATTACTTTTAGATGTATAGAATGATCACTATTTGTTGGTGTTAAACTCATTAATTGGGAAGGGGTTACTTTACATCTATAGAATGAGCATTGTTTGTTGGTGTTTGAACTCATGGATTTGGGAAGGATTACTTTTAGATGTATAGAATGATCACTATTTGTTGGTGTTAAACTCATTAATTGGGAAGGGGTTACTTTACATCTATAGAATGAGCATTGTTTGTTGGTGTTTGAACTCATGGATTTGGGAAGGATTACTTTTAAATCTACAGAATGATCATTGTTTATGTTTAAACTCATGGATATGGGAAGGGCTACTTTTACATTTACAGAATTATCACTATTTGTTGGTGGTTAAACTTGTGGATTAGTGAAGGGTTACCTTACATCTATAGATCAATCATTGTTTTTTGGGTCTTTAAATTCATGAATTAGTTGTAACCACAAAAATTGGTGCCCTATGATAAAAGCACCGCTCAAAAAATGATAGATTCACATTGTGCATCATCAAATGTCACCCATTTTAATGGAATGGCTAAATTTCTACTTTTCAGTGGGCAGTTGAAATCACACTTCTTTGTGAGAGCAAATGTCATTGGTAGAGCGGCCAAAATGATTTCAATTTAAAATGTATATTTGCAGTCACCAATGAAGTGTCGTCACTGGAGGACATCTGCAGCCATAAGTCATATTGGGGTTTCCATCCTAAGCAGTGCCTTGACCACCATCATAGCTGCCATTCCACTGACCTTTACTGCCATTCAGCCATTTGCCAAATTTGGTCAAATTTTGGCCATCAACACCACAGTCTGCATTATGTACTCATTAACAGTCAGTCCTGCCTTGTTAAGCACTATTGGACCAGCATATTTCAAACAAACTTGGAAGTCAACCTTAAAAGCTTTTATTGGCACAGTGATTTTGACAGGTTGCTTTGTCCTTTCATTGTTTATTGTAAGTAAAACTGGTACAGTAATACCAGGACCAAATGGTGAGGCCTTGTTTTCATAGATGTGCATGTTTATTGCAAGTAAACCTTCTATAACAATACCAGGGCCAAATTGTGAGGCCTTGTTTTCATAGATGTGCATGTTTATTGTAAGTAAACCTGGTATAACAATAACAGGGCCAAATTGTGAGGCCTTGTTTTCATAGATCTGCATGTTTGTTGTAAGTAGAACTGGTATAACAATAATGGCCAAATTGTGAGGCCTTGTTTTCATTGATCAGCATGTTTATTGTAAGTAAACCTGGTATAACAATAATGGGGCCAAATTGTGAGGCCTTGTTTTCATAGATCTGCATGTTTATTGTAAGTAAAACTGGTACAACTTTACCAGGGCCAAATTGTGAGACCTTGTTTTCATAGGTCTGCATGTTTATTGTAAGTAAAACTGGTACAACTTTACCAGGGCCAAATTGTGAGACCTTTTTTTCATAGGTCTGCATGTTTATTGTAAGCAAAACTGATACAACTTTACCAGGGCCAAATTGTGAGGCCTTGTTTTCATAGGTCTGCATGTTTATTGTAAGTAAAACTGATACAACTTTACCAGGGCCAAATTGTGAGGCCTTGTTTTCATAGGTCTGCATGTTTATTGTAAGCAAAACTGGTACAGCAATATCAGGACCAAATTGTAAGGCCTTATTTTCATAGATCTACATGTTTATATTTTTATCATCAGTTGCTTGGTTGTCATGCCTCCCTGTGACAGGATGCATATTGTCTGCTTTTTTATGTCTACATATCTCTACATCTGGACATCCATGCCTGTATTCTTATTAGCACAACAGCACAAAAACAACTGGACTTGGAACCTGAAGTTTTACACATTGTCGTCATGAGTAGAACAATATATTAAATATTAAACCATGATAAAGTTTCTACCATATTTGTCATTTTAGCATTACACTTTCAGGTAAAAGATCATCGTAAAAAATAATTCACTTAAAAAATATGTTTTGGATAATTTCATCGAGTTTAATTTCACTGCAGTAAGTGCATGCCAGGGTTCATAGTAGCAGTAAGGTACAAAATTTAAGGCTAATTTAATGTTTCTTAATGGTCTTAAGGCTAATTAGATATTTCTGAATGGCCTTAAAGCTAATTTGATGTTTCTTAATAGCATAAAGGCTAATTTTGATGCTTCTTAATGGCCTTAAGGCTAATTTGATATTTCTTATTGGCCTTTAGGCTAATTTGATGTTTCTTAATGGTATTAAGGCTAATTTGATGTTTCTTAATAGCATTAAGGCATATATTTGATATTTCTTAATGGCCTTTAGGCTAATTTGATGTTTCTTAATGGCATTAAGACTAATTTGATGTTTCTTAATGGCATTAAGGCTAAGTTGATGTTTCTTAATGCCCTTAAAGCTAATTTGATGTTTCTTAATGGCCTTAATGCTAATTTGATGTTTCTTTATTGTTCTAAGGAAATTTGATATTTCTTAATGGCCTTAAGGCATATTTGATGTTTCTTAATGGCCTAAGGGCTAATTTGATGTTTCTTAATGGCCTTAAGGTTAATTTGATGTTTCTTTATTGTTCTAAGGAAATTTGATATTTCTTAATGGCCTTAAGGCATATTTGATGTTTCTTAATGGCTTTAAGGAATATTGGATGTTTCTTAATGCCCTGAAGGCTAATTTGATGTTTCTTAATGGCCTTATGGCTAATTTGATGTTTCTTAATGACCTTAAGGTTATTTTGGTGTTTCTTTATTGTTCTAAGGAAATTTGATATTTCTTAATGGCCGTAAGGCTAATTTTATGTTTTTTAATGCCATTGTGGCTAATTTTAAGTTTTTTAGTGGCTTTAAAGCTAATTTTGATGTTTCTTTATTTTTCTAAGGAAATTTGATATTTCTTAATGGCCTTAAGGCATATTTGATGTTTCGTAATGGCCTTAAGGCATATATGATGTTTCTTAATGGCCTTAAGGCTAATTTGATGTTTCTTAATGGCCTTAAGGCTAATTTGATGTTTCTTTATTGTTCTAAGGAAATTTGATATTTCTTAATGGCCTTAAGGCTAATTTGATGTTTCTTAATGGCCTTAAGGCATATTTGATGTTTCTTAATGGCCTTAAGGAATATTTGATGTTTCTTAATGCCCTGAAGGCTAATTTGATGTTTCTTAATGCCCTGAAGACTAATTTGATGTTTCTTAATGCCCTTAAGGCTAATGTGATGTTTCTTAATGGCCTTAAGGCTAATTTGATGTTTCTTAGTGGCCTTAAAGCTAATTTGATGTTTCTTTATTGTTCTAAGGAAATTTGATATTTCTTAATGGCCTTAAGGCTAATTTGATGTTTCTTAATGCCCTTAAGGCTAATTTGATATTTCTTAATGCCCTTATGGCTAATTTGACATTTCTTAATGCCCTTAAGGCTAATTTTATGTTTCTTAGTAGCCTTAAGCTAATTTTGATGTTTCTTTATTTTTCTAAGGAAATTTGATATTTCTTAATGGCTTCATGGCTAATTTGATATTTCTTAATAGCTCTAAGGTTAATTAGATGTTTCTTAATAGCATTGAGGCTAATTTGACGTTTCTTAATGGCCTTAAATTGTCATAAAAGTAAGAGTCTGTTCTATCATTGTCAAACTTGCCAAGACTACCATCAGGCCGAACGTCATCTGTGTAAAATTGTAAAAGAACTTCTTGTTCGACTTCTTTCAATAAAAATTATGCTCATAATCAGCAATATTTGGACAATTTGTGCAACATAAAAGAATTTAAATGTATATATCTGATATAAGATCTCTGCTTACCTCAAATGATTTCTATATTCCCATGGATTTCCACACTGACTTTTCTGTGATCTGGTTTATTACCTTTAGCATGTGACTTTACAGCAGATTCACCTTGCTGCCTCATGCTAAATGTCTACCTGCACAAAGTGCATCTTGCCAAAAATATGCAAGCTTCATCTTTGGCAATCCAGATAATTTCTTTATTTGAAAGCCATGAGTTAGGGAAATGTTTCTGACTTGCCATTGTCAGCAGTAGCTTGAAAACTTAAGCATCCTGTATATCGGAAGCTATCATTTAACAATACCTCCCATACTATTCCGAATACTGCTTCTTGCTTGAAATCACTGTATGCACATTTATATTTGCATAACAAAAATCTACCATAACACCCATAAGATACTTAAGCAAATCCATGGTTGATTTTTAAGGCTTTTTAAGTCTAACATAAAGCAAGGTTGCATTTTTTAGGCTTATTCCAGTTTTTTTTAGGCTAATGGCTGAATTTAATGCTTTTTGATGTTTTTGAGGTTACCATGAACCCTGGAGAACTCACTGTATCATATACAAAGTACCCATTGTGCATAATGTAATGTACATCACATGCCTACTTTATCATATACAAAGTCCCTGTTATGCATAATGTAATGTACATCACATGCCTACTTTATCATTGAATCCCCATTATGCATAATGTAATGTACATCATGTGCCTACATTATCATATATGAAGTCCCCATTATGCATAATGTAGAGTATATCCCATTAGATCTAAATGAATTAGCTACTATTGTTTGTGTTGGGAGTCATCTCTTCTTTTGGAAGTGCAATCTCTCAGAATGTGTTTGCACTGAAATAATGGACATGTAACATCTGTTTCTGCTGCTGACTTACTAATTAAAGATAAGTGTTAGCAAGACACTAGGCATAGTGTCAAGAATTATTTAGCAAGACACTAGGCATAGTGTAAAGTACAAGTTAGCAAGACACTAGGCATAGTGTCAAGCACAAGTTAGCAAGACACTAGGCATAGTGTGTAGTACAAGTTAGCAAGACACTAGGCATAGTGTGTAGTACAAGTTAGCAAGACACCAGGCATAGTGTAAAGTACAAGTTAGCAAGACACTAGGCATAGTGTGTAGTACAAGTTAGCAAAGACACTAGGCATAGTGTCAAGCACAAGTTAGCAAGACACTAGGCATAGTGTAAAGTACAAGTTAGCAAGACACTAGGCATAGTGTGTAGTACAAGTTAGCAAGACACTAGGCATAGTGTCAAGCACAAGTTAGCAAGACACTAGGCATAGTGTGTAGTACAAGTTAGCAAGACACCAGGCATAGTGTAAAGTACAAATTAGCAGGACACCAGGCATAGTGTGTAATACAAGATAACAAGACACCAGGCATAGAGCCAGGTAGAAAGAGAATTGCAGTGTTCATGGAGGTTTCTAGCAGCTGCTTCCTTAATATAGGTAAGCAGAGACTAAGACACAGTGAGACAGGATATTTATATGAGAGCATCAACTAAAACAAAGATGTGGGTTTATTAAAGCATATATGGATAAAACAGCAAATGTAGTACAAATGAATGGGCATCCTGACATAAAAGTTCATCATGACTTACTTGGAATTCCCAGATACTGTATAAACAGATCTTCATTAGTATTGTTGAGAAGAGTCCTTAAGTTTACTGGTTAATAGGTATGACCCTATTGTACTGGGTACATTACATATTATAAAAGAATTCAACCATGGCCATACCCATATTATATTGTGGACCATATTAAATTGGGACTGTGTTATACTGGGGACCATTCTATATGGGGGGATTGTTTTTATAAGTGGGGATGATTGCATTGGTTACATTTGCTGGGGAAGTTAAATATTAGCAATATTTCTTTTAAAGACGATTTCCGGAAGTGCTATACATGTATGATCATTATTTACAGCATACAACCTATTATTTCAAGGTAAAAATATACAGGAGTGCTTTTATTAGCATTTGTATCATCATTGCAGGATTATTTTTTTGAATTACATACTGGATGGCAAGTGCAGTACTTTGATGAGATATGATCCAAGGTGTTATTTTTTTATATAGGAAAAGCAAATTGGATTGTAATATCCAGAGGGAATATCGAGGATTATGAGCTTTGAAACAGTAATTTTCTGTGACAAAGATTGACTAGAATTATTAGCTGATCCATATTTTGGGACTGTCTTGTAAAGAATTAACTTCCAGCATCTGACATAAAAGTTGAGCTGTTCGCATATTTTTAGACCACACTGGTGGCCTAAGTGGTTAAAGTGTCTGTCTCAGATGTGGGAGGCCGTGGGTTAGAAGTCTGGTCGAGTCATACCAAAAACTTATAAAAATGGGACTTGCAGCTGCTTCGCTTGCTGATCAGCATTAAGAGGTTAATGCTAGGACTGGTCAGCCATGTGTCAGGATAATGTCATTGGTTGGGACATGATACTACATGTCTGCAGCATGATGCCTCAGTGCTAGACATCAAATATAAATTGCACCAATACAGACATTGTAGCGATATTACTTAACAATTGTTAAAGTTACGTTAAAAATCCAGTTTACAAACACACATTTTTCAAGTGGATTGGTAAATAATGGAATGACTTCCTGATATCGGTACTGCTACTTTTTGAAATGACAAAAGTTTATTTCTGCATGGTATGCAATGTAATTGCATGAATAACTAAACATAATCATGTATTTTTGTGGTTATGGAAAATTTATGCTACATTGATCGGATGTAAGAAAAGTGTCTGCGACTTCACTGTGAATAAGTTTTCCAAATTTCGTTAAAAGTTTCATGTGGTTCTAGGGTGCAGATTTATGATATTGTTGATACTTCCCAAAACCAAATTCACCACCTATTTCTGTCATTAGTTATTGTAAATTACCGTATTATAAAAAATAATCTGCATCATAAATTCTGATCAGTGTGGATCCTGTGCATAAAATGTTTGCAGAATGAATCCAGAAATAAAAAGTGAGCTTTTCAGTTATTGGCATCACCTTATTTTCAGAGAGTCTTTACCCATCCTTCCAACCCATCTTCAAGACACACCTATTCACTTGTGATGCTATCTTTGAAGTTTCATTGGAATACCAGCAGTAATAGCAGTTGCAATAGTAAAAGTGCACTGAATAAGTCATTGATATTCAGCTTATGAAAGACTTACTTATACTTTGTTAGGTACAGTGTATAAATAAGTAATTGACATTCGACTTATGGACGACTGACTGACTTGTCAGCAGTACAGCAGCAATGTTCATTTGCTTTGTGTTAAAGTTATTACCAGTATGATATTATGGTGGGTGGGGGACAGGGACATGATTGCAGTAACAAAGGGCAGACACATTGTTCCACAGAATTGTTGTTTAAATCATTACTGGATATTGTCAGCACAGATTTAAAATATGATCAGTATCAAATAATTGCAAGTGGTACTTGTAACAACATGCAGCCAGTTTGGTTTGGCTCTAGCAAAGTCACACTCCAAGTGAACATGAATGAGATGTTTATTTATGATATACATGTTAATCAAAATGTAATTTCTGACACTAGCTCACAAACCTAATTCAGTCACACACAAACTAAATGAATTCTATTAAGTATTATAAAAGACCTATAAGATCTTCTCCACACCACATGGACACATACTAATTTCATGCTATTTCACTGAAATACTATTGTCTACAAATACATGAATATACTTGACCAAATTCTAGCATATATCATCAGCAGGTATGAGGAAATGTACAAGTAGTTCATCAACAGATACGATAAATGCACATTGATAATGACATTGGATTTTCACTAAAATACTTTTTATTATGTCTGGTTGGTCCTAAAGAAAATGGTGCCAGTCTGAAATCCAACACTGCTGTCATGGTGACCATTTTGAAAATCTTATCATTTCTCCTTCTGGAATGGGATGTCGTATTCACATGAGGTTTTCACCAAAAGACTTCTTGTGATGTCTAGTTGGTCATAAATAAAAATGGTGTAGAGCTGACCACCATGGTGGCCATTTTGTAAATAGTGATATCTCAACTTCATCTGGATGGATGGTAATATTGACATGGAGTTTTTTCATCAAAAGACTAATTAAGATGATCCAAATTGAAAATGGTGCTGATCTGATGCCCAGTATGGCCACCATGTCAACCATCTTTGAAAACCTTATCTTCAGTATAATGAAAGGGAGAGTCATATCAACATGGGGTTTTCGCATAAAAATTATGCTTCAAAATGGTTGGTTATATATTATACACAAAGACAATTGATACAAGCAGATAAAATGAACACCATCTTTGTTCATACCTAACAAATCTTAATTCCATACTCAGGAAGTTATTTTTTCCCAAGCACAGTGTTTACACTGTAGCATGTGACCAACAAAAACAGTGTTTGAACATAATTCTTTTCTTATTAGACATGGTCAATACAAATTTAAGGTATAAGTGGCAATAATATTTTTCTCAAAGATCCTCAATACACTGGGGTATTGTGTCCAGTCAATACTCCATACCACGCTTCCAACTAATTTTATTAATTAAAAATATTTTACATGTGATCAATAATTTTTGTTGCAGTTTATTAGCTCTTTAAGTTTATATTTGATTTTGATTTGTTCATTCACAAAATTTTATGTTTTATAATTGGTAAACAACAAATGTATGTTAATATTATATGTGAACATTTATCACCTGTACGGTTATAGATACTACAAATATCTACATACAAAAAGGTCTTTCAGTTATTAAAATGTACTTGATTATACTACATGGTTGTTAAATAAAATTTGCTTTACATGCTAAATATATTTTGTTTTGTAAGTAATGGATTTTAATAGAGAGATGGAGATGTCTTTTATTCTTGGTAATTTCTAAGAACAATGCTTCACTGTTTTCCAGTTTGAATAACATTGATATTAAAACTTGTATGACCATTTTTACTCCCTGAAATATGGGTTATGGGAGTGTGTGTGTGTGCATGCATGTTTGTATGTGTGATTGTTTGTATGTAGTTGTTGTATGGTTTAATGCCATTTTTCAGCACAAGATGGGCTATACATGGCAGCCAGTATAACTTGTGGAGGAAGAACCCTGGAAAACCCTGGGAAGAACCACCGACACACGAGAAGCTACTGCAAGCTTTCTCACGTACCCACGCTAGCTGAGCCTTAGACTCGAACCCACACAGACGTATGTATGTATGTATGTATGTATGTATGTATGTATGTATGTATGTGTCCATTCACTGTAGAAAACAGATGCCATAAAATGAAATTTCTATCCACTTCCTAAATTGCAAGCATTGACTTTTGATGCATTGTAACACATTGCACTCTACAATCATTTCTTTTCTTAAAATTTTCTTATGTCATTTTTCTAAATATCTGCAGCAAAACATCCTGTAGATTCTATAAAGTAATTCCTTTTTTATGTTTTGTTCTTGCCTTCTTTGTATTTAGCTTAGCTTTAAACCCTTGAGAAAAAGAATCAACCTGCTTTCACATTTCCTTACTCAACATGAACCAAAGATATTTAATACATTATTTTATGTTTATATGTAAGGCTGCAATGTTCACAAACATGTAAATGGCTTAGTTTAGTTTACTGCCTGCCAACATTTAGACATAGGAATGAACATGCCTATCTCAGTCTGACGCAGGAACTGTTCCAGTTAAATTATTTATTTCCACATCTCTGCTTAAGATAACTGTTTTGTTTGATTTTTCTGTTAATTCTTTTCTTAAATTGTGTATGGTTTTTATATTGGATGTGGCATTGCTGGAAAAAGTAGACATTGATGGGAATTGGTTGTAGCATGGTTTACTGATAATGCTGATAACAGTGTCTTGAAATGACATAATTTACCTTTAAAACACATACCTATTAACAGAACCTTTGATTAGTAATATTTTAATTTAAAAGAATGGTGTTTAATGCTGGTAAGTTACTGTAAACGTTCTCAGTCATTGTGGATCTTACAAAGGCCAGGCAGTACACATGATTGTATGATAAATCATTTTATTTTGTATATATAAGTGACAGTTGGATACAATATCACAATGATTCTAGGGGTGTTTTACTCGCATTATAATAGCAGTCAGTAAATCTGATGGGTATCTTGTGAGAATGTTGAGTTGCTAATAGAGTAACAGTAATAGGTTGATAAACTGTAAAGTAGGAAGCAAGAAGTAACAGATTCTGCAGAATGCAAAATATTGATTTTTAGTATTTATGACATTTTTTGCTCATCATACTCAAGTACTAATTTCATAATTTAAGATAATTTAAATTTCTGTCAATTAAGGTGAATAATCTGAAGAATGTTGTGAATTTCTGAAGTTTTGTATTTTCAACTTAGAGCTCTTTTATCTTTGCTGTGTTATTTACTCTGTAGTATGGTGGCACTGTGTATTGTTTTGTACAAAATTGTCATGACTTTATGCCAAGATATTACCATTTGCTTTTTTCTCATTTTAAATGCAGGTTTCTTTATATCTTTTTGATACTTTTATTTCAAATTTACTTTTAAAACTTTTTTGGAATGTGTTTTACACATTTCTCTTTGTTTAATATTTTTTGCTCCATAATGGATTTGAATATCATAATAAAAACTGCTTTTGTGTTATATCAGTGTGTTTGTACTTTGTGATTTTAATTTATATCATCCATTCACTATACTGCAACAATCTTACGAATTAAAATACAGTACAGTATTATACTTGAATTTGTAATTGATTCGATATAATGTATTCAGAACTGTTGTGGTCAGTAGGCTTTATTTTCTAGTTTATCATAATAGACATATTGGAAATAATTATTTCTTTGCATCAGTATTTTTTTGGATTCATTAAATGATCATGCACACATTACTTATATGTTGTTGTTGTAGGGTTTAACACCATTTTTCAGCACAAGATAGGCTATACATTGTGGCCAGTATAAATGGTGGAGGAAGAACCCGGAAAAACCCCGGAAAGAACCACCACCCCACGAGAAGCTACTGGCAAGCTTCTCATGTATCCACATTGGCCAAGCCAGAGACTCGAACTCCTTGCAGACAGAGGTGAGATGGCAGTGATCCGTAATGGTGAGCGTTTTAGACCACTCAGCTACTTGGGCCCCAATACTTATTTGAAAAAAATATGGTTTCATTCATGAGCTGTGGTTCAAAACTGGTATTTTCTACCATTTGTTTTGGTAAATTTTTGAGGGGTGGAATGAAATGGGTTGAGAGTGCCATGGCATATCTGTTGTTTGTCACCTTTTCAGCAACTGTTTCATTTCACTCACAACCTCTCTGGTGGCTGTCTGCCTCGGATGCGGAAGGTCGCTGGTTCGAACCCCAGCTGAGTCATACCAAAGACTTATAAAAAATGATACTAACAGCTGCCTCGCTAGGCACTCAGCATCAAGAGGTTAGTGTCAGGACTGGTCGGCCCGGTGTCAGGATAACGTGACTGGGTGGGACATCATGCTACATGTCTGTGGCATGATGCCCCAGTCCTTGACATCACTATAAACTGCCACACTGCAAACATTGTTGCGATATGACTGCAAAATTGTTAAAGCTACATTAAAAATCCAAATCACACAGACACACACACACACACACACACACTCATTTCACTCACCATCTCATAGGCTGTCTTGTTTATCTTCTTGAAAGCTCTGTATATTTTGCTTCAAAATGCCTTTTTCGATCGGTATTTTACACTTTTTTTAACTGGTGAGATCTTTCATATTGGATGTTTCAGCAGTCATCTTGCTTTTCTCTGAACATTTTCAGTAAATATAGGCTTCATCTTCCATTTTGTAAGTGATTAACAAAAAAGGTCAGATGGTCGAAGTTGGGAGGCACTTTACCTTCGCCATTCCTTTAACATGTTGATAGGTGAACCAAGTGGTTAAGTCAAACTGAATTTGTTAAACATTTGATTGTATGAAAACTAATTTTGTTTGATTGTCATCAACATATCATGTGGTGTTACAAAGACTGAAGGTCAGCATACATGTTACTCAAGAAAGTCAAGGAGAATCCATTTCATTTACACGGGATTCTTCATGAAGATGATGGAATTGTGTTTGATTCTCACCTTTTTTGTTGTTGTTGTTGGTGGTGGTGTAGGATTTAATGCCATGTTCAGCACAAGATAGGCTATACATGGCGGCCAGTATAAATGGTGGAAGAACAACTTGGGGGGGAAAACCCTGGAAAGAACCACCGACCCACAAGAAACTTTCGGCAAGCTTTCTCACATACCCACATTGGCTGAACCCGAGACGTGAACAAACGCAGACAGAGGTGAGATGGCAGTGATCCGTAACGGTGAGCGCTTTAGACCACTCAGCCACTTGGGGTCCCCCTCACCATCTTTTATGACGTGTTAGAAGAAGATGAAAGAAAAATTAAGCTTTTGGTTTATATGAAAGGACATCATTGTAGTGTTAGTAATATCTACGTTTTTCAAAAGTTTTTTTCAACCATGTAAATTGCATTAAATCTTCATTCTCAATGCTCATAATGTGGAGTTGTTTAAATGCCCAAGAGACAAATGTCAAGTTCAGGTTATGGATAGGCAATTAGGAGCACTATGACTGAATTATGCTTATGATGGTGCTGCTCAATAATCACATGCATATTTACTCATTGATTTAAAATCTACCACTCCCAATTAGTTGATTATCTGATTATTTTACATAGGAATATTTTTTAATGATAAGTGTCATAAAGAGGTCCAATCATTTTCATGTCACCTTCCTTTTTTCCATCCATCTAAAAAACAAAGCTTATAAAAACACCATTAACTTCTTTCCTCTTGGACAGCATTCATAATGATTTCCTTGTCATCTTATCCTCCATCCAAACTGATTTGTGCACTGTATGCTACCAATCACAAAAAGGAAAAACACAAGAACATGTTCCTATTTGTTAAAAGCCAGTTTCAAGAAGTATTACAATGGTTAGTTTTGATGTCACTGCAAAGGTCCCAAGTAGCCAAGTGGTTTAAAGGGCTGCCATCTCACCTCAGTCTGTGTGGATTCGAGTTGGGGGCTTGGCTAAAATGGCTGCATGAGAAAGCCTGCCAGTAGCTTTTCATGGGTTGGTGGTTCTTCCCAAGGTTTTTCCAGGTTTTTTCTCCACCAGTTATACTGGCTGCCATGTATAGCCCATCTTGTGCTAAAATATGGTGTTAAACCCCATAACAACAATAACAACAATGACATCACAGCAATTACCCCAAGGAATTATTTTTATATTCCTCATCCAGCATAACATTTTGGTTGGCAAAAAAACACCATAAAGTAGCTGTGACATAACGTCCCATCTGAGAAATACTCAAATGACGAAACAAATTATCTTCAAACCATGTGGAATTGGATCTCTGGGTGGTGTAACTATTCACATACATAAAATGTTTGACGTTTACTTAAACTCGATGCAGTACCAGTAGTAAACCCTCCGCGAAGGGTACCAGAAGCATTAAAGTCAAAGCTTAAAGAAGAACCCACAAGAATGGAAGAGTGCAAAATTATTGAAAGGGTTACAGAACCCAATGATTGGGTCAACTCCCTTGTAATAACAGAGAAACCGAAATCGAGTAAGTTGCGTATTTGCCAAGATCCAAAGGCGTTAAACGATTCAATCCTTGGCCCCACTATCCTATGCTGACAATCGATGATGTCACAACTAAACTAACTAATGCCAAGTACTTTAGCACGTTAGACTGTACACATGGCTACTGGAGTGTGAAAAACTTGAAGACGAATCTTCATACCTAACTACATTCAGTACGCCTTTCGGACGTACCGATATCTTAGGTTACCTTTTGGTATAAGAAGTTCACAAGACATATTTCAAATGAAAATGGATGAAAATTTTGAGGGCTTACCAAATGTCGCGTGTATAGTCGACGATATATTGGTGTGGGGACGCTCTCGCAAGGCACATGACATGTTGACACGTGTACTTGAACGTGCATGCTCAAAGGGTGTGCGTCTCAACCGAGACAAATATGTAATAGGCGCAATGGAAGTGTCTTTGTTTGGCCATACAATAAGCTCGTCAGGTTTAAAACCCGATCAAAACGAGGTTGAGGCTATTTTTAAACTTGATGCTCCCGAAAACAGGTCCAAATTAGAAAACCTATTAGGAATGGTTAATTAGCTTTCAAAATTCGCGCCAAATTTAGCAGAGGTTACAAGCCCTTTACGCGCCCTCTTGAAGAAAGACGTGGAATTTTTCTGGGACGAACCTCAGAAGAAGGCATTTCAAGAGGTCAAGGCTATAATCACGCGACACCTTGTGCTGGTTTACTTTGACTCGACCAAGCAATTAACACTCGAAGTGGACGCTTCCAAATATGGGATTGGGGCATGCCTTATGCAAGACGGTCACCCCATAGCATTAGCATCCAAAAGCCTAACACAAACTGAAATAGGGTATGCTCAGATAGAAAAAGAAATACTGGCTATACTATTTGGCTGTAAACGTTTTCATCAATTGGTCTTTGCTAGACCAATTAGTGTGCACTCAGATCACAAGCCGATTGAATCGATCATGAGGAAGCCCCTTTCAGCAGCCCTTCCTCGCCTTCAACGCATGATGTTGCAGCTTCAGCAGTACGATATTGAAGTGCATCATGTACAAGGGAAAGATTTGCCCATTAGTGAGTATTTATCAAGACAATCACTTTCGGACACATACCCAAGATTGATCTAAGGACTTGACCTTCACATACATACGATCAAACAACAGTTGTTTGTCACAGATCAACGGTTAGAATGTCTGAAGAGCGTTATCAAAGTTGACCCACAAATGCAAACTTTGATAAAGACTATAACTCAGGGATGGCCTAGTTCACGCGCTGACTGCAATACAGATGTGCTTGAGTTCTGGAATCACAGGGATGAGCTATCTGTAGAAGATGACTTAATTTTCAGAGGTCAAAAGTTAATTGTACCGAAAGATCTCCGGCAGGAGATGATACGAGCTGTGCACACAGGTCATCTGGGAGTAAACAAGACGTTAGAACGTGAGAAAGATAGCATCTTTTGGCCAGGCATGTCCAAAGAAATCACAGACCATGTGTTAAAATGCTCGATATGTCTCACTCACCGCGATTCCAATGCTAAAGAACCTTTAATCCCATATGACATCCCACAAAGGCCATATAAAAAAATTGGGACTGACCTGTTTGCATTTGATGGAAAAAATTATCTCATGACTGTAGATTATTATAGTCGATATTTTTAGATCGACTTATTGCCTGACACACACAGTATCACAATTATCAGGAAACTGAAAGTACACATGTCAAGAAACGGTATTTGTGATGTCTGTGTTAGCGACAATGGACCGCAATTTTCATCACAAGAATTCGCAAACTTTGCGAAAGAATGGGGTTTCGAATACAGGACGTCAAGTCCATTAGTAGTAATGGGGGGCGATATAGCCTCACGTAGACCGTAACGTTAAAAACAGGTCCCGGCACTATAGCCTCAAGATTTATAGCCTCACGTGGCACAGGTCAGGCATTATAGCCTCACGTAGACTTCTATGTTAAAAAAGGGTCCCGGCACTGTAGCCTTAAGACTGAGTATAGAGACAATGGGAATGGAACAGGTGGGATGACGTCACGGTACTGGACACTTGCACCAATGTGGCAAGTGGCTGACCTGAATACGTGCAGCTACTCTAGGTAGGGACAAATACAAGAGAGACAGAGACAGATACAACACATATATAACATATAGGCAAGAAAGAATAAATCTTTTCGAGGCATACGAAGTGGCCCTGAAAGGGGCCTTTGGGTTCTTCTTCTATGTTCTCCATTTCTTCCAGCACGTTCTCACTGTCTCTATAATTCCTTTCTTCTTCTTCTTCTTCTTCTTCTTCTTCTTCTTCTTCCTCTTCTTCTTTTCCTTCTCTGGCATCCAGTCAGGATGTTCCATAGCTCTAAATATTTCCTGTACCTTGATCCAGTTATTGTTCAGTCTCTCAAACGTCTCTTTCTTCTTTTTGTTTTCTTTGTCCTTTCTCTCTTTTGCCCATGTCTCTTTAATCTTCTTTACCCCCTCTTCCAACACTCTTCTCATCATGTTTTCAGCTTTCTTTAACTGGTCTAAGCCCCATTTGACAAAAGACCACTCTGTCAAATTAAATATCTCTTGCAAAAAGCACCTCACTTCGATGACAACATCAAGACTTTGCTTCAAGGTGCCCACTCTCACATATTTAGGATGGATGAAGCCTCTTAACTTCTCTACGTTCTCCTCTATCATGCTTTGCAACAGATCCCTGTCTACTTTCAGGCTGATCGCAAAGTCTAGACTGCCTGGGAACCTCCATTCCTGTTGAAGTCTTTCCACCACATAGGCTCCATCCACCATCCAGTACCAACTGTATTTTAACTCGTTAAACACGTTCATTTTGAAAGGTGTTGACTAGTCAACGCAGGTAGCCAGACTAACAAGCAAGCAAGCAAAGGATTCAAGTCGCCTACGCAAACTTAGTGCTTTTGCGACCGGTTTATACCCGAGTGTGGGGCTTTTCAATTGGTCGGGGCCGTGAGGATGGTGCCATCACGGTTCCGTGTTTATGTGCGATGCCGCACTTTTTACTTATGTCTGGAAGCGGAAAAGGAGGGAAGGACCAGGAAAAGGGGCGCCAAGCGACACCAGAAGAGACTCGCGGCATGTTGTGTACTCACCCAACTCCAAGACCGGACTTTATGTCAGATTTTGTCCAGTTTTACTATTGGACAGCCCTATTCCAATGATGTGTAAGTCACCTGTGTAATTATCCAAATGTGAGTAGTTTTATAATTTTTAATATATTAGAAAGTTGGAATTTTGTGTACTAAACGTACTTGTGTGTTTGTCTAAAAAGTTATCAATCAGCTGGGTGTTAACCATCCCCCAAACGTTATTAGCACGCAGGATTTTTGTTGGTTGTTAATTTTGACGGTGGAACCAATGGATAAGATGTGTTATCGGCCGTGGTCTTCGAAGGCCAAATGAAGACTTTCATGATTATGAGAAAAGTGGGGGCTTCCTCTCCTCAACCCCCGCACTTCCTCCTCGATATCAGGGTTTTAGTGGGAAATCTTTTATCAACACTGGCTTGTTCACATCAGGATCCCACCCAGGTGTTTGCTAGTATGTTTTCCCTAGCACCTGTTTTATGCCCTTTGCTTACGTTTGTCTGTGAGGGTGGATGTGAGGAAAGGGAGCTTTGGGGCAGCAGGTAGAGCTTCCTGGACTGCACCATGGGGTCGGGGTTTCCTTTGTTTTGTGGAGTAGTGGGTAGAGCTTCCCGGCTATGCCAGTTCGAGTTTGAACGACAATAGCACCTTCCTGTGAGGTGGAATTGTCCCTCAAACTGGTTAGTTCTTGCTTGTCCGGCCAAAAGAAAACAAAACAGAACAAACAAAACAGAGAACGAAACAAAACAAAACGAAACAAGAAACAGAAAGGGAGGGGAGGTTTCCCTCTCCCCACCCCCGGTTTTCCGACACGGAGTCTGGGCCTTAGTGGGAAATCTTTTGGTCAACACTGGCTTGTTGACTTCAGGATCCCACCCAGGTGTTTGCTAGTATGTTTTCCCTAGCACCTGTTTTGCGCCCCATGCATTCGCTTGGCTTGCTTGTCCGGTTGGGGGTGGAGAGGGGAAATTTTGAAGTAACAGGTAGAGCTTCCTGGATTACTCTGTGGGATGGGTGTTTTTCTTTTCCATTGTGGAGTAGCAGGTAGAGCTTCCTGTCTCGATTTGATGGGTCTTTTTGTTTCCGTTGGTGCGGTCGCAGGTAGATCTTCTTCCAACCGAGAAAACGGAGTGATGATTTGATTTGTGTTCATCCCATCTTTTGCGTCTATATCTCCTCCTTTATCTGTCTGGTCACTGTCCATGTGCCTTTAGTCTACCCGTGTTAGTGGGGGTGCATGCAGGTAGTGGTAAAGTAGGAAAGAA